>JAGDQP010015929.1:0-11160 GCA_022664845.1 Lepisma saccharinum | reverse complement strand
AGATAGATAAGTACGTATATCAATGTCTGATCAAGATGTGTTTTAAAATTTCTTCACTCTTTCTCTCCTTTTTCTCTTTTTGTTAGAAAATCAAAAGAAAGCTGTCAACAAACTTCAAACTTCGAAAGAAAATCCATTCCATCATCGAACCATGGAAAAGCTACCCGAACGCGTCCTTGGATTTGGCTGCCCTGATTGTATTTCCCGTACTCTTCCTGCTGTACGTCATCGTGTATTGGACGAAATATCTTATTGAAAGAAACTACATCTTGCGAATGAAATTAGCAAATTTGTAAACAAACAATCAAAGAAGAGAAATAAAGCTTGTATAATTTGTGTGGTGGGGCATTGTCAAGTTGAGAACCTTTCATTTTACTCCAAAGAATTATTTTTTTTGTCAAAAGAAAAGAAAATGTTATCCTTGTCATCTATCGGTTTTTTAATACCTAACTTCTAGAAATGAGTGGTTCAGTGGGGAAAAAAGAGCACATGCCACATCCCAATGAAGACGCACTCTTTACTTTAGACAGACAGTTTTTGTTAGCTAGTGTCTTCTCCCTAATGACTGGTGTTCATTTTAATATAAAAAGGGAACATGCCACGGGTATAGTCATTACGGGAGGAGTCAGTTTACATTAGGATGTGGGATGTGCCGTTTTTGCACTGACCTTTGACATAAAACTAATGGCAACATTTTGAAGATTATTCATCGTAAAAACAGAGCAGTCACGAAGGAAGTTTTATGATTTTAAATTCCTTTACGAGCTTATGCAATGCACACTAAACTCAAACTGCTTTTTTCCTCTTTTTAACACAAGATTTCGTAAAGCGCTAGTTAAAAACACTATTCCTTTCTGTAAAGACCTAGAATGAATTTGGTTCAGCGATATTTTGTTTACAGATTGCCAATTTTCTTCCGTGGTTACCAGAATTTTTCTGTGTTACCTACTCATGTATTGTTGTTGTGATTGTTACATCACTTTGTTACAAATACTCTGTAAAATAGTGTTTCCTGTATTCGTTATATAATTTGTAATAAAGAATATTATTTGAATTTGGATGTTATTTAAGACCTTTAGGCAACCTTGGCTCAGGCCAAATGGATGATGATGGGGGAATTAGTGGAATGAAGAAAGTGGGAGAAAAACTGGAGAAGACCTACACACAAGGTATTTGTCCACCAGAAAACACACATGGAACAAGCCTGGGTCGAACCAAGGACCCTACGCACTAGAGGTGTTCACTCTACCTCAGCGCTCAAAGAATATTATAAATTTCAATATTATATTCTCATTTTAAAAAAATTGTTTTCGGTGTCAGGCTGCCCGGGTCCCTACGCTCAAAAATATTATTGATGTTTATTTCCACCCCAAAAGGAGTAGTAGAATACCTCTACACCAATTCCAGAGTTGGGTAACATCATCCGGGGTGTCCAACGCCGTTTCTGGTGTTGAGAAACATTTCTACCGGTATTCATAAACACCTTTACCCGTGTTTAAGAGCACCGCTAGAAGTGTTAGGGAACACCTTCAATGGTGTAGATTAACACTCCTAACGGTGTTTCTAAATATCAGCAGAGGTGTTGTCAACACCAGAAATGGTGTTGGACACCCCGGATGGTGTTAACCAACACTGGATTGGTGTACAGGTAGAGGTGTTCTATTTCTCCTTTTGGGGTGGCAATTAACACACACACACATACATAGATAGATAGACAGACAGACAGACAGATAGATAGATAGATAGATAGATAGATAGATAGATAGATAGATAGATAGATAGATATTAGTTCTTTACATATGATGGTACAAGCAAGGAAATAGCCTCGGAGATCCTCATTGCCCGGAGGACGGAATGCAGCTGGCAACGGCAGCGGTCAGTCCTGCAGGAAGTCAGAGGGTCAAAATGCCCGGGTTTGGACTGTAGACTGCCAGGACACCGACACGGCAACTCGAACGGACCTATACGTGGCGACCCTTAACTGTAAGTCACTTGCAGGAGAGGACAAATTAGAAGAACTGCAGAATGAACTTAAGAGGATTAAGTGGGACATCATAGGACTATCAGAAGTGTGGAGGAAGAATGAAGAACAGTTGGAACTACCGTCAGGGCACACGTTCTACTACAAAGGAACAGAAACTGGAAAAGCGACAGGCGTTGGCTTTATAATTAATAAAGACCTGAAGTCACGAATCACAGAAATTGAAGGAATTTCAGATAGAATCGCACGGGTAGTAATAAAAATTAACAAGAGATACAGTATGGAAATTATACAAGTGTACGCTCCAACAACCTCACACCCGGAGGAGGAAGTCGAAGACCTATCGAGGAGATCCAGAAGATTTTGGATAGTAGCAAATCGCATTGCAAAATTGTAATGGGAGACTTCAATGCGAAAGTAGGAACCAAGCAGAGCAGTGACACGAAAGTGGGACACTTTGGATTTGGCAAAAGAAACAAGAGAGGAGAGAAGTTAGTGGAATTCTCAGAAGCCAACAGACTGTTCATTTCCAATACATTTTTCAAGAAACCGCCCCAGAAGAAGTGGACATGAAAAGGCCCAAATGGGACCAAAAACGAAATAGACTACGTTCTATCAAATAACAGGGCAATTGTGCAAGACGTGTCTGTTCTAAACAGTTTCAAAATCTCGAGTGATCATAGGATGGTGAGATGTAAGCTGAAACTAAATACTAGACTAGAGAGAAAGAAGCTTATCAGAGGAAAACCGTCAGTTTTAGATCTGGAAAATCTTGGAAAACACAGACAGACATTCGAGATAGAACTAAGCAACAGATTCAGCGCCTTGGAAGAGTTAGAGGATGAAGAAGACATCGATAGCAGAAATAAAATACTGACTAAGATAAGAAAAACAGCCAAGGAGATAGCAGGTACCAGAAAGAAAAAAAGAGAGCAAAATCTCAGAAGAAACTAAGCTCTTGATGAAGAAAAGAAGGGAAATGAAAGAAGAGGAAAATTGCATAAAGAGGATTGAGTACATAGAACTAAATAAAACCGTAAGAAAGAAAATAAGGGAGGATGTACGAAGATATAACGAAAATCTTGTTAGAAATACAATCGAGGACAACAAGAGCCTGAAGAAAGCCAAATAGCGGCTCATGATAGGGAAAAAGTAAATAATTGCAGTTAAGAGACCAGACGGGACCGTAACACGAAATAAGGATGAAATTATAAACATATTTGAAAATTTCTACACAGAATTGTACTACTCCGAAGAAGAGCTAGGAAATGAAGATTCAGAAGAAATTGATGTTGATGTCCCAGACGTAATGAAAGAAGAAGTGGATAAAGTACTTCGAGGGATGAAGAACGGAAAATTACCAGGAGCAGATGGACTCACAGCAGAGATGTTTAAGTGGGGAGGTGAAAAATGAAAGAGGAACTTGCTAAATTATTCTCTATGTGCCTGAGGAAGAGAGAAATACCCAGAAGTTGGAACAATGCCGTTATCATTTTGTTGTACAATAAAGGGGACAAAGAACGCGTCGAAAACTACAGACCAATTAGTTTACTGTCAGTCCTATACAAAATGTTCACCAAAGTTATTTTGAATCGTATTGAACGAGATTTGGATTTTAATCAGGGAAGGGAACAAGCCGGATTTCGTCGTGGATTTAACACAATGGACCACATACAAACATTGAATGAAGTTATGGAAAGGACTAATGAATATGAACTTCCACTATGTTTGGGATTCATAGATTTTGAAAAGGCTTTCGATTCGGTCTCCTTGTCAGCAGTACTTTCACTTGGACATCAAGGCATCGAAAGTGCATACATAAAGTTACTGAGAAACATTTACTCGACTGCCACTTCTGTCATTAGGCTGCATCAAGACAGTGAAAAATTTAAAGTTGGAAAAGGGGTAAGGCAAGGAGATTCAATTTCTCCAAAACTGTTTTGTGCGGTCCTGGAGAGAGTGTTCCAAAATTTAAACTGGGATGAAGTTGGAATTAAAATTAATGGCGAATATCTTCATCATCTACGGTTCGCTGATGATATAGTCCTGTTTGCTTCAAGTGCAGAAGAACTACAAACCAGAATGGAAGAACTGAGTAACGAGAGTTCGAAAATAGGCCTTAAAATGAACTTAAGTAAAACAAAAGTAATGTACAACCAACATGCTGCAAAGAAGGAAGTGAAGATTAACGGAGAGACAATAGGCATAGTTGATGAGTATGTTTACCTAGGCCAGCTTAAAACATCGAATGCAAAGTTGACTGATGATATAAATAGAAGATGTAAAATGGCGTGGAGTTCTTTTGGAAGACTACACTTTATTTTGAGAAGCAAATTTCCAATGTGTCTGAAGTGTAAAGTTTATAATCAATGTGTCTTACCTGTAATGATGTACGGCTGCGAAACTTGGACATTGAATGCGCAAACGACTCAAAGATTGAAAGTCACACAAAGATCAATAGAGAGGTGCATGCTAGGAATAACCAGGAGGGACAGGAAGACAAATGAATGGATTCGCGCACAAACAAAGGTAGAGGATATAATCAAGACTGCGAAGAAGATGAAGTGGAGATGGGCTGGTCACATAGCTAGACGAACAGATGGAAGGTGGACGACAAATGTACTACAGTGGATTCCTAGAGAAAAGAAACGACCGAGACGACGTCCAAATGTAAGATGGGTAGATGAAATCAAGCGTTTTTCAGGAGCTACATGGATGAGGATATCATCAGACCGAGATGTGTGGAAAGAAAAGGGGGAGGCCTTCATCCAGCAGTGGATAGAAAACGGCTGAATATGATGATGATGATTAGTGTAGATGCAGTCGTGCGTACTACCGCTTCTCAACGGTCTGCACTAGGACTAATTACAACCGAAGTCATTTGTTGAAAAAAAAAAGTGCATCAACTCCTAATCACATGTTTGAAAATAAAGGAAGAAGTATGAAGGGAGGCGTAAAGATGGCGCAGTGGGACAGATGGCATATCAAGTGATTACTGAAGAAGGGATTGTCAGTTGGCGCCAGTCCTTCACAGTTTAAGAGAAGACACGGGAGGAAAAAACGTTAGAGTTGTATTCCCGGTAGAACCGAAATTGAAAAGACCACTGCTTTAAACTTGTAACGCATATCAAATAAGTGAAAATTTGTGTCACCACTATTTTGTACGCATCATAGATCTTATCTTGGCATCAATTAAGACAGTTTCAAAGGATTATGCGAGAAGCTTGTCATCTATACTTCTGTAGTTGTTGCTAACATGTAAGACAGTGCTGCCATCTGGTTAGGTATATGGAAAAACATTCCTCTCGACGCAGTGGGGTAAGATGGAGCACAATTTATTGTTATGTTAACTGTTCACAAGTTCAGTAAACCGTTCCAGAATCTCAGTAAGCCTAACATTATGCAGTTAAAGTTATAGAGGAAGAAATACTAAGCCATCTTCCAACACCAGAATCCAGTACATCTAATGATACTACTGAACCACCAAACAACCCTCCAATACCACAACCCAGTACATCGAGTGGTACTGCTTGAGGAAATAATCACGAATCAATATCTCAAAACGATACACTCAACTCATTTCTACTCATTCCTACTTTACTAATACCAAAAGCATCGGAAAGATGGCTAACAGATTATTATATCATCTTCAATACTAGATTGGAAACAAAAAGTGTGCAGAAAGAAACTTCAAGGTTGCAAGCGAATGGCGTACAGAAGACTTGCTCTTCAACGTGTATACGACAGTGACGACAGGACTGCATGAAAATACAACGTCTGTAGAAGACTCGACAAAATGTGACAAATACCCAAAATGGTTCGATGAAACTCGTTCAGCTTATCCAGACAACCCAATGAAGAAAATGCGCCCCAACCCCGACAGTCCAATTTTTGCCGCCATCGGCCCGGCGTCGCGGGTGTGACAGTCGGGAAACATTCGCATTTAAAGACAGTCCACCGGCTGCCCGACGCGGAATGGGCGCGTTAGGCAAAAAATCCTGTTGTCAAAGTGGCTTCAAGAACGAAGTTAGGAGTGATCTAACTAATCTTTGGAATGTACCAATCACACCAGTACATTTTGTGAAAATGGTGGGTAAAAGGGTGGGAAAGTTTTTTTTGCCTCCCTTGTCCCGACTATGAGGTTGGGATTTGGTCGGGATTGAGGAAAATGCCGACTATGTCCTAACAAGGGGGAATATGACTGCAAGAATAGTCGAAAAGATGGAGGGCCACCAACTATCTGAAACAGTCTGCGGAAAACAATTGCAATTAAAATCAGTGATAGTCACGATACATCTACAACAGTCATTAATTTCTTCATTATAGAGATTAAAAAAATCAATTGCAAATGTTCGTTAGGATCGTCGGGCTTCACTCGGCACTTGTTTTGACCCCGACTCTACACCTACGGTTGAAATGTGGGCGGCAGCATTTGTATGGGCCGAGGGCTGTAACTCTCTAATATTAAACTATGCTTATTCCATTAAAACATATTTATCTCTTAATTCATTCGTCTTTTTACAGAAATCTGTAGTGAAAAATATTTAAAAACTACAAAGCAAGCAAATACAATGAAATTAACTACATTTTTCATGTTCTCGTTTGCATGTTGGAAACATTGAATTTTAAACTATTTTTCAACGGACGCTTGATTTCGTTAATAGGGCGTTAATCTATGACATAGATTTCGCTTTATGTGTGTTTTCTTAGGCGACATATTACGCTTATTGAGAACTACGAATTTAGTAGTGAAGCGATGATCAAGGTGTTAAAGAAGGAAAAACTGCACATAAGAGAGAAAAAGGGAAAGTATTCTTTAGTTTTATTTGTACACGATGGTGAACTACGCGTAGCAACTCATTCTAGACTGCCTGTAAACTACAGATACCGTAAAAGAGCAGCAGTTTCACAACGTGAATCCTTGGATGAGTGGATAAGACGACGAGCTACCAACGAGAAGTGCAGAACGTTCCTGTGTTCGAACCTCACAGCAGCCACTAGGGTTATTTACGGTTGGAAAATTAACAACGTAAGTAATGATGATAACAACGGATAAAATTAAACTAGCTGTGTGTATACCACCAATAAACAGCATTCACGTTTTGTTTTGACCAATTAAACACGTTTTTTATAGCCATATACCTGCCGTCTTAGCTGTGCCGACGGCGGCAAATGCGTGGTGCCCGATTAACGCCCAACTGTAACTGTCGGGGTTTTGGGCGGGAAATGATCGGGCCAACGCCGGCCAAAATGAGCGTTTTTCTGGAAAGGTTTTGCTGCCTTTGGGGTTATCAGCCCGATGATCGGGAACCGAGTGCGGCCCGACCCTGACCGGCGTCGGCCGAGCGGAGGGCCGACCCTGTTTTCTCCATTCTGAAGTGCTCTACATGTTGAAGGGAAGAAATCAAGTGGTTATGTGCCATTAAGAAGGAACTGAGATCAGAGAAATTGTTCTTTTTCATTTACTCTTCCACTACGACATCTCTCCCACAGGGTACGGACAGACGGCTAAACGCTATATTTTTTATGCATATAGTTACTACATACTGGTCCAGAACCTAGCCATTGAATGTTTACGTTCCTCAGGATTGAAATATCATGTAACCTATTTTTAAGTATATAAAAACATAAAAAGACAGCGTTTTCGTGGACATGAAAGGTGCGCCATCTGTGCCTCATTTACCCTTACAAGAAAGTTGTGAGAGCGGGTATCATATGATCTCCCAAAGAGTGACAACGGGCCACGGTGGTTAAGTTGGTAGAGCGCTCACCTCAGTAGGAAAGGTGATTACTTTATTTTATTTAATTTATATACTAACCTCCATTAAGAAGAAATCACTAGATTTAATGTAATAAATTTAGTAATAAACCGCCCTACGTACACGTACGCAACACTGCATTGTCAAAGAACCGATGAAAACACTGTATTGACTGGAAAATATTATTTTCGCAAGTATGAGCATTGAACACTGTTACCTGTTGATTAAATTAATTTTTATAGCTTATGGTAATTTGTTAGAGTTGTATGTAAAAATGTTCATTAATTAACATTATGTATTCCTTATAATGTACACGGTATTTACTGTTATTGTCATTTCAGCTTTAGGTCTGTTCTTGCAATTTGAATGATCGAATGTGTAATTAGTTGTCATTTCCCTGAATCTGTGCTTTGTTTTCCTGTGGATATTTTGTCGATTATGCACTCACTGAACAGATTTATTAATTGTGTTTACTTTGTTTGATTACCTTGGGACCTGTAATTCCTAAGAATTTGGTAATATACGAATTTAGTGCTTTTGTTAGGCTTCTTGTTACGCCTCTTAACATATTGCCTCTTGTTAGCAGCTCGCATGCTATGAATTTAGCTTAAGAGTGTTATTTGTAACTTTAATTTTGGAACAATGCTATTTAAACGGCGCTAAATGATACATATTCGTGATGTTTAATTATTCTTTTGATATGGATTTTATTTAAATAACCCACTCCCCCTTTTTTAGTTTTCCTTTTAATAGACACACATTCTTTTTGTATTATTTTTGTACACTCTAGTTAATGATGATCACGCTATGATACTGTTGTTTTAATATGATGAATTTAGACGGAATTTACCGTTCTTCAGAACGAAGGTTTTATTTTTAGAAAATCTTTTCAGTTGTAACTATTTTTATATTTTGTGTATTAAAGACAGAAAACTCAATTGCTTCTTGACCGCGAAAAGTTCCTTCCTTCAAATTCTTGTTAAGAATTCTTTCTCTGAGAAAGAGAGAGAGAGAGAGAGAGAGAGAGGACATAACTTTAAAACGAGAACTCGAAATAGCAAATCATTGAGTGAAAGCAGTGCAGTAGGTTCAAAGGAAAAGGAGGGGGAGATGCGAGCAGCGGGCAGGAATATTTACGAAGGTAACACAAAAGGATCCAGCTTTTCAAGAGCGCTTTGTCACCCTGAATGTGTATTTCTATGAAGGGATTAGTTTTTCGCTCCCAAATTCTTTTGTTAGTTTTCATTCGACCATTTTAATATCTTTTCCTCTTCCGCAAATGTCCCCATCAATTTTATTCTTACTCATTGGTTACATTTTTCTTTTCAAAGTGCTTTTTCTTCACGCGAGTAATGTGTTGTCATTCTTTATTTATTTTCTTTTATATCGCTTTTCCGGAATTGTGTCGTATCATTCACGTAGGACACGTCATTGATAAGTCAGGCATTACTTTACTTTTTATTCCTTCATTGTGACCACAGTAGATGGAAGCACCAAAAGGGTCGCTTTTTGGTTCCTTAGAAAACCATACTGTTGAGGGGGTGAGGGGTGGGGGGAATACCTTCTATTCATTGGGAAATGATGAATGGTCCTACATGACGTTTTAATCGGCTTATCTCGTCACTTTTGACAACTGCTGTCAGTTTGACATGAACAAAGCGGTGCCGCTACAATGGTGGGAGTGATACACTAGTGTGTTACGTAGTGGGGGGAAGCGCAGTCGTTTGTCATTTTTTGGAAGAAGACTAAAGTTGACAGTTTTTCTAAAAAGAAAAAAGATAAAGAATGGGAGATGTGGCGGTTACTTTGAGGCTGAAGAATAAAGGGATCGTAACAGTCTGTCCAGTGACAAGGGATGTGTCAGAGCTAGTATTGAAGCGTGAATAAGATGAATGATGTTCATGATCGTATGTTACCCGAAAAAGGAAGAAAATAAATATATATTGTTGATCGGACATGTTAAGAGAAGGGATAATGTTTGTCGGAGTAATATATAGTATATTAATTTCGGTCAAGACCGTCAATTTCCGCCTTCGTTCGTTGGTTCGTTCTGGCTGGAGGATCTTAGCCTATTCATGGCATAGCAACGCGATCGTGTGTATAGGCAAGATGCTTGCCAGTCCCCTTGGGTATGTTGCCATGTGTTGAACATTTTTGTGCATGCATTGAACCGGGAATCTTTTGATGTTGGGAATTACGTTACTGGAAGGTAATTAGAATTGCAACTAGGAACATGAACAGTGTATGTCTGTATTAGGTTGATGCAGCTCATTTATTGGCTTTGCTAAAGGTAGACTGGGGGCGTTGTACAAGCAGTCTAGTTACGCAGAGGGATAATACTTTTAATGGAATAAACGTGTTGAATATTATTATTGGCTCCATAAGAATAGCATACTAAGCGTTAACAAGTACCAACGTTAGTGGTCGTACGGAATTGGCTGGTGTACTCAATGGTAGTTAAATGTTGACCACGCTACAAATATAAAATAATAATTAGTTGATAATCACTGTCTGACGGGTTAGGGTCTTTAGATAAATTGTTACAATTCCTGGAATTGTGAATGGCAGTTGATCAATATAAAATAGTATTTGCAATAATATAAAATATTATTTCGCTGTATGAATAAATTTTTTGATGGTTGTAGCACCCTCTGGCGAGCAATGCTGAAAATTTATGAATACGCTATTATGCTGGGAATGCTGTTGCAATGGTTGAGCGGGTAGATAACTAATGTCAACTTTATAGAAAAGGCGATCACAGTCATCAGAATATAGGACAATGCGTATAATGCACACTACTGGAAAATAAAATCCTTGTTAAAGGGATGACTGTAGAATGGAGATGTAATCTTATTTCTTACCAGCCTAATAGGAATAGTGAAACACAAATGTAGAGAAACGTTCGATCATACTGTGCGGTGTCCAACCTTCGTAGCTAAACGTCCCAAGCTGTTCACCAAACATTACAATGTGCATGAAAGACAATGGATGTATCTTTCTTGTTGATGAACCGATAGCAACACTGAAAGCATGGATATTTGAATAACTAAGAATAAACGTTCTTAGGCGTACTGTCAGCTGGCAATCCCTGCTAAAAACTCACAAGTCGTCTATAGGAAACTGACACAAGGGAAATGAATACGCCAATGCTTGTATCTTTTGTGTTTACGAAGCAAGTTTAATATGTTAAGCGAGAATGTATATAGAAATAAAAAATAAACCCTCCTTAACGGAATATGGCCGTATTCGACGTGCAGGCTACATGTGTCCAACATGGTGAAGGATCATTGTAGATGGGTCATATACGTTACAAGGTATTGGCATTGCGCTTTGGATGCGGGTTTAGGTGTAAGCAAGGGATCTTTGTACAGTGCAAACAGGGAAAATAACAGCGAACATATTGGCATTGCGGTTTAGTAG
>JAGDQP010015928.1:0-41603 GCA_022664845.1 Lepisma saccharinum | reverse complement strand
TTTGAAAAGTGAGAGTTATTAACTGAATTACTTGTTCTATAGTTGGTGCTAAAGTAGGGGTATTGGTCATTATTGCTGGTTCAGGCACAGAAGTGGTATGGAAGGAAGTTTGTTTTCAAGTGTGGGTGTTGGTTTGGCTTGGCGTTTGTATGAATATGTTGGATGTTGCTGTTGGCATTGTTTACATTTAGAAGGGTTTCGGAGGTTTGGGCAGTTTTTTGTTGGATGTAATTATGAACAATATCCATAGATCTGTTGATTAGTGCATTCAGAAACTGCGTGTTCACCGTATGTCTGACATTTCTCACAACGAACTGGTGTTGGTGATTGCGTGCGGGACGACTCGACTCGATGTCTTCTCTTGTAGATGTATGCTCCTTATCGTAATAGTTCGTCTACTGTCTGTTGATGAGAGGTTAGAACTCGGGTGATGTAGCTTGGAGTTCCTTGTTTGATGATGCGGAAGCATTTAGAAATAGTATGTCTTTCTGCTTTAAGTTGTGCTTTTACTTCTTCAATTGTTATGACAGGTGGGACTCCTCTGATTAACACTGAAACCATAGGTGAACCCTTTGGTGGCGGCGGTTGCTTGATGAGAGGTTCATTCAGTATTGTGAGTTTAGTGTTTTTCCCAAATATTTCATAACTATATTTATTGCGAATTTTGTGGAGAAATATATGTCTGGTGATTTGCTAATGATTCCATTGCGAGTAAATGGCTGACATCTTCTCTGTGTACATATTTCAGTAGTTTCTGTAGTAGCAGTTTTGGAGTCTGATACGGAGTGTCAACATTTTTGAGCAGAAAGGAGTGAACTATCAGAGCTGATAGATGGTTTGGTTGATCGATGTCTTGAGATTCTTTCATAGAGTCATCGACGTCCGGGTCAGTAGCACTTTAGAGTGTGAGTTTGCTTGCTTGGCAGTAAAGAGGATGTCGATGAAGTACGTTGTTGTGGCGATTTGGATCTTGATGTGCTTCTGTTGTGGCTTGAAATGTTTCCTATATTAGTTGGTTTTGGTATTACCGTGGATGTTGTTCTCAGTTGGAAGGTTGTATTGTCCTTTATTCGGTTTCAGCATGTTGTTTTCGGTATGAATGGAAGTATAACCAGATGAGAAATGGCGATAGAATAGTGATATGCTCAGTCTCTGTGCAATGACTGCAAAAATCTACCTATCTAGCTCTCACGCTCCGACACTGAAATATGCCGCCGGTGCTATAATGGCTTTATACGTACTGATCTCAAGGTACGTTGCCAAAATTTGTCCACCAACACATTTTCCAATTTTTAGTTTATCTTCCCTGAATTTTCACACAAAACTGATAGCAAGGAGAAAAAGCGTCACACGTTCTGAATGAATGTTCTGTTACTTTTCAAATGAGATATACTGTATATCAAAACCATACCTTAATTGTGAAACGCACAGTATAGTGGGTAATAACAGACTACACATTTTTCTTCTTTCAGGTTTGGCGTGATAAGGTGACCAAACCTTGACCGAAAGAAGTTTCTATTACCAATCTAACTAGCGACCCAAAATTAGCCAGGAAACAAACTTTCACGAAAATTTATCTCTGACGACGTAAAGACTTCCCTAGTTAGCTTTCGTTGTCATTCCATCACTCATCCATGTAACTTAAAAAGGGCTCCTTTTTTTCTTGTACGTAATAATAACTCCCGTTCAGATTACATAAATGTCAGGCTTTTATGTTTTGGCGTGTTTAGATATCAATAGCTTTTATCTGTTTAGTTTGCTAATCGATTTTCTACAGGTAATTCACCGACTTGATGAAGAACATTGCTTAAAGCTCCTGAGATGTCTTTTTTACCTACCTTTTCTTCTGTAGCACTATTTATGGAGCATCTAATGAAGGCTTTTAACATATTTACTTGTTATCTAGCGCTTTTTCCTCTAGATTTGCTTCGGGGCTGTTACTTATTGGTACATGGAGATAACTTTACGTTTTACATTTTGCAGAGAATGTTCTCTTGAATGAACAAGTGAAGGAATGAACGAGTAGCTCGTGAGGTTTTATTAATGCTCATCTTTTGTTGCTTTGGATGAACTTCATGCTTATCAATCGTACTAATGCATAAGAAATAATGTAGACACGATTGAAACTGAATGTTCCGAGGGTCAGTCTGATACATCTTGTGATTTATTTATTTCTTATTTCGTTGTGTTTTCCCTTGAAATGGTAAGAGAAAGGAGGATAGGAAGGAAAATAAAAAAAAATTGATATTGTAACTGATCCCTTTGGAGGGCTAGTTCAAGAAACCAGCTATCCCGTGACTGTTAACTTAAGCCAAACAAAATGGAGTCACGATGGCAATATTAATACTTAAATGAAATCACTTAAAATTATGGCATGCAAGAGGTTATTCAAGGGCAAAGGATAACTAATTTCAATACATTTCATGTTAAAGCTCTATTTCTATGCTAAGCTCTTGCTGGCTAAAAGCTTAATATTTTTTTTAGAGTTAAAACACTAATATTAGACTTGTCTGACTTTACTATTTCCAACTCCCATAAATATCAAAAATCAACCACAGGTTCATAAACACATCCAACTCATTTTAGTTCACAAGCTGAGATGATCGTAAAGATGTCATCCTAGGTTCGATGTAAATCTAGCTAACAATTTGAGAGTAAACACGAGAGATGTGCCGAGCCAAACGTTGAACTGAGTCTAGAATGCATCACTGATGGTAATTCACAGCACTGAGATGTAGAATTGATGTTAGGTTCTGGACTAATGCTGCGGAGGTCCTGAGTTCGACTTCGTTGAAACTAATAGTCTTTTGTCGTGCACTCGAATAAAATTCACTGAGCACAGATGTTATAAGTTTCAGGCAAACTAAAAATGAGAAGATGGTATACGAAAAGTGCCCTGCGCACCTCTGGATTCCTGGGTCAGACAGTAGTGGAGCTTTCCTGCGGTAGGTATTTATTGGAATTGGGTCCGGATTGGTGATGGGAACAAAAATTAAGGAATTTTGAGCAGGTGTCATGTTAATCAAGCTGTCGTCTCTGATTGTATATAATCTCTTGACCTATCACGAATTTTGGATGTAATTGAAATACTTCGGAATTGATCTATTCTTGGCCTATTGACTTCATCTCTTATTTACGCGAGATAATTGAAGTTCTTCCGTTCGCTTGACATCATTATAGGTGTTACTTTTCACACGAATTGACTCTGTGGACATGATGTTAGTTCGATATACATATTCAGTTACAATCTCTCAATTTCCTCTGTGGATGTAAATAATGCTAGATTCTTAGGTCTTTTAGTCTGCAGGTGTTTCTACTCAAGTTCTTGTCACTAAAAATGCATGAACGTGTTGATATTCCGAATTATTTATTTTGTTTCTTCCTGTTTTGCACTTGTGATATTGTTATGTTTGGGAATGGAGTTATCATTCAGTACATATGGCCTAATATTAATTCCTCTAGCGTTGACTCAAGACATCCTGATGAAATTGTCGCATTACCATTTATGTATCTGAAATGTTACGTACTAATACAAACAGAAAATATTTCAAGAATTAAAAATGAAAATATACTAGAGTGGTCACAATATGTTGATATGTATAACTGAAGTGGAATACGGTTGTTGTTTTCCTTTCGACGAATTTTGTATGTTGCGTAAAAAAATATTTTGCGTGCGACAATGGCAGGAAAAATGTGTTACCAATTACAGAATAGAAAATATTATTTGTTTGGGCAATAGCTTATTATAAATATATTTGACTTGTATGATCTCTGTGTTTTATTTTCAAGTGCTCGTCCTTAGCTTGTTATAGTTGCCCGATGCTTTCAGTCAGATAATGTAAGAATTGAAATGTGTTGTGAAACATGGTTATGATTACCTCTGGAAGGTATAATGGGAAAATATAAATTATGTAAATTTGAAACTTTTTTGTGCCACTGGACAAAACACAACTGAAACCATCTAAATCTATGAAACAATACACTTTGAGTGAATGAGAAACCACAGCTACGAATATTAGTACAGTGCAAGAGGAACTGCAGTTCAGAACTGTGGGTCCCTTAAAGAGGAGTAGGTCATCACTTAAGAAGTGTCAGAAATTTGAGCAGACCACTAGCTGCTCCTCCCGAAAATACACGTGAAAATTGCCCAGCACTTTTACTGAACAACCTTCGATGTTTTATCGCACGAGACGGATAGCATAGATACAACACCAGTAAATACAACAGGTCATCAACCTACTTCTCACCAAACTTCTCGATCTTTTCCCATTTTTATTTATAGAGTCAAACACGTTCAACGTCACTGGCAATATGACTGGAACTACCAGCTAATATTAAACAAAAGAACCAAAACTAAAGTACAAACTTGAAAGGATAACAGAAGGAAACTGACGCGGAATCCTTGCAGTCAGTATATATGGACGGTTTGCTGACGCTAAGAAAGGATGATTTAGATAATAATAGAAACATATCATAGACATGTAACGCCTACGTCGTTATCATACAACCTTGAGAAATGTTGATTTGATTAATATTTAAATGACTACTTTTGCTATAGTAAATTTTTCCTGACTAGACTGACTTTATTTACAAAAGACGTATTTAAAAAAAATTGAGAAAAGTATTAACAAATTACGATGTTTATATATCCATAAAAATTAATACATTTGAAGTTACTACTTAGAACAGCTAGGCAGAATGTAATTTTATGTGTTTCTGTTATGTGACCTGTGACGCTGTCGTACTAAATTGAGTGAGACGTTTGTTTTAAGCAACGCTTCTTTGGTGTTTAAATCGAATTTAACTTGTGGAGTGCTGGATCCGAATTGAGCTTCATAGACGCTTCAAATTTTCGCATAGTTTGAAACCGCATGAATTTTTAAGCGATAATTTTAAAGTAAGATTTTCTTAGTTACTATTTTCATATCATGTTAGATTGAAATTTCTTCTTTTTAGAAAGAAATTAGTCTTAGGAACTTTGATAATTTGACTACATCTTTTTCTTGAACGAAATTATAGTCCCTCCTCTAACCTGACTCCAGTCGTTTCGCCTTGAGAGTGAACTTGGTTCCTAATATGGGTCCAGTGGATCTGGTAAGTTGAATTGTTTAATTAGCTTTTGTAGTGTAAAAGTTAGTTTATTTCTCTCTTTGTGGTCCTGTTTCTATTCGATTGTTAACCGGATTTTTAAAATTTAGATTACGTATTAACCTAAACTGGTCTCTTTGAAATTGCCTTTTTACATTATACAATATTTGTTTCCTTTAATCAGTTTTTGACGAAATAGATAGACCGACTTTTCCTTGGTTCTATTTGATACCAGAACAATTCATTATGTTATCAGAAAGCGTTCTGAAGTCTTGTTCTCAAATAAGCAAGAACGAAAAAAAATAAGGAAATCTGAAACAAAAGGAAAATCCCTTTTATTTTCACTGCCTTTGAAGTTTCATGAATGATCAATTTGGCTGTTTTAGATTAATTATTTATCGAGATCTTTGACATTTAATAAAATCCCTGGATGTGTTCGAATTAACTTAATTAGTGAAATTTAAAAAGAAGGTTGCTTGATAATTCATTCGTAGTTTTCTGTAACAAAGTTTGTATCGGATTATATTAAGCAGTTAAAAAAAGTAGCTTCTTATCCTTTGAGTTGTCTGAGTAAAAGATCTACGTTATCTTGTCCTTTTTCTGGTCAAAATTTTCTAATTAAATTAAGGGAGTATATATATTTAACTTACAAGAAAAGTACTGATAGGCGTACAAAGGAATTTGCTGGAAGTACACATTTAATTAATTGGCACATTGTAATGAAGTTATCAAAGTAACATTTAGCTGATAAATGACCACTGAATCAAGGTCAAATTGGCTGCAAGGGTAATTCAAATGTCAAAAGACACTTCGATAATTCCTAAACTAAGACAATATCATCAAATCATCAATCATATCGTGATGTTACATGAGAGGTGGCCAACAGTTCATGCTATAACAACAGCGTACCCATCACCATGAAATCCACCACATTGGATTCGGACTACTTTCTAAATAAGAAGAGGGTAATATGACATACCAATTTGTGTTAGAAGAGTCTAACAAATGCAGTGGTGAAATTAGGTTTGAAATATGTTCGTAGGATTCAAGTTTTCAATAGTCAAATTATTTGTAAATATTTATGAAATGTGTGGAGTAATACAATTAACTCGTACTGGTTGATACTGCACCGTTGTAGCTCAGTTGGTAGAGCATTGGCTTCACATTCGAGAGGTACAAGGTTGAGTACCAATGGCGGACCATCCTGACTTATGTTTCTCCATACACGGTGTATGTCTAACCTCAGTCAGTCCTCAGTCTTGAATGTATTCAAATTCAAAATTCATACTTGCATAATTATTGCGTCATGCCTATTTTTATTGTATCATTCGTGGTTGGCACAGTATGGCCGTATGTATGTATTATCAACAAAGCATGTTCCGCAATTTGAAAATAGTTGGAAACAACTGACGTATGGATATTGAAGAAACGTGTAAGAAAAATAAAAGCCAGGATTTCAGAAACAAGTTATATACACAGTGTATAATTCATAGCTTTTAAATACGGGTCTCTCGCTGCTACAATAGTTCAATGGGAAACATCTGAATCGTGTTCTGCATCTACCAAGTGCATATGTGCATGGAGTTGTTTCAACGAGCTTAAGCTTACCTATGACGAAGGAGTCACTATTTTGTTAGCTTTCTTCCTCTCTTGATTAAGGTACTATGGCGCGCAATGTTCTGCATATTTGTAAGGCTGTGACCAAAGATGTACTTGACAGCAAATATGCTGCAGTTTATGGGCAAATCCAAGTTAACGGAAGAGGAGGTCATATTAGAAAAATACATGTACAATGTTTAATCGAAGTGTAGGGTAGCCATTACGATTAAGAGGAGTTCAGTGAATATACCATAGATGTGGAAGAATATGATGCTAAAATTGTTGATAATGTCGACGACTATGACGAAGTACCATAATATGATTAAACCAACTCGTTGCTGGAACGTAAACCAGTTGACACAGATGACAACTTGTATGAGTTCACCTGGAAAAGATCCAGAAAAATACTGTTTAAGCAAAAGAAAGAAATTGTTGAATATGCCTTCGGAAAGACGAATGAATTCTTAAAAAAATGTAATAAATTAAGCCAAAAATCCTTGATGCTCCCGAAAGAGACTCAACATATTATGCATGAAAAGAAAAAGTAGAAATAGCTTATACAAATGATAGAGTGTGTAGTAGTGAAAACGACCTGCAAGAGCTTGTTAGGAAGAAGGCGTTTCAGAAAATCTTACGGGGTTGAATCAACCACATCAAACCTAACGAATATAATTATGCTTCGATACGATAAATGGTTTGACTGTTAATAACTTGACAACTACTGAATATATCTTAAATCTTGGAACTAACTTCACCATTGTATTCGTGAGACTCTTCTGGTCCAAAATTTATATATCACATAATCCCCTTCTTACTTGACCGGAATTCAGTAAGGTGAATTTCAAGACAGCGGGCACGCTGCTGTTCCTATAGCGCAAAATCTTGGCAACCTCTCATGTAATATCACTATAGTATTAATATTTTGATTACCGTCTTACTTTGGGAGTTAACAGAGTGGCTTTCGACTTCTGAATTACCCTTGTGGCCAACTTTAACCTTGATTCAGTGGGAGGAGTTTATCGTTTAGCAACTAAAGTTTACCTTGATAGCTTTAGTACAGGTTTGCAATTAATTAGATTTGCACTTTCATCAAATTTCTTTGGACGCCTTTGGGTACTTTTCTTGTAAGTTGAGCTCCCCTGATAATATAATGTATTTATAATCCACATGTTATATCGTTGTGCTGGGTATTTGAATCACTGGGTATCTTTTGTGTGATTCTAGTGAAGATAACGATTTGCATGCGTGTGAAGTTACAGACACAACTCTCCTATCGAGTTATTATTAGAATCAATAGGATATGGTAACATGATAGTTGTAATTGCATCAGTAATATGCTAAATTAACGATACAATGATATATTTAATGGATTAGGTTATCTTCCACGTTTCTGATCTAAATAATATAAAAAATGTAATCAGTTACACGCTATAATTTGCAATAATTGAACGCACTGGCGTGGATAGTCTGCTGCCAGGATGGACAGAAAGATTTCTTGGTTGTAGATAATCTGAACATAAGTTCAAATATGATCTTACAGATGAGTTGCAAAAGAAAATTAATATACAAGAGAAAGTCACTAGAAATATCACTACACAGTTTTCAACGTAGATCACTATTGACACGGTAAGATGTACATCAAAGAAGGCGGGATGTCCAAGGACGATGAGTTTTCGTAATACGCCTTTTAAAATCTAGCTCTCCGATTTTACTGTCATATGTTTAATATTCTGAACTTGTTGATTATTTGAGCTTTTGGGTTGAAACATTCCTAGCGACTAACTGTCGTTGTGTAGTATTTGTAATGCGTCACAAAAGTTAAGAAATAAATCCAGTTGAGTAGACACAGGACACTGATAGGCTATGAAAAGTTCATAGTGGTAGCAGAAATTCAAATACAGGTTATATGACAAGGTAATGGTGGTGATCAAATAACCGTGGTGCCGAACAAAGAAATTCAAGTGGAAAATTTACAGCCTGACTCAAAATAATTACTAACAAATTGAGAGGGAACTTGTGTCAAAAGAATCCTATGATGTTGGACATAGATGCCCAGAGTTTATCCAATCAGGGTGAAAAGTTGGAAAAATAAATGTATCGAAGTCGGCACTTTGAACTTGCTACAAGCTACTCTTTGAAAGCTATTGAAATGACATTTTCAGTAAAACATGAAGATTAGTTTAAGTAAAGTCTCGCGTTAATTTGCTCAAAACTGATATTGACAATTGTTGGAATGCTATGGTTTCACACCTGGGAATACCAATAAGTAGTGAGTAGATGGTGCCAATATACATTCGCATGCACTTTGTTTACTTCCTACAGTACTTAAAAGAGAAGAGAGAGTATTTCTTGAGTTTCGAATCAACAATGAACAATAATGTCACATCTCGGCATCTCTCATAAAAATAATTGATGGCAAACATGACCTCACGAATGTTTTTTCTGCAAATATTCTAGCCCAGATTGATACATCACTTCCTATTTTAAAAAATCAAACAAGATTCAAGATGGCCGACATCAAGATGTTGGTCATGAAAATTTCTTCTCTAACTGATAGTGCATTCCACCAAGTATCCATTAATGTGCACTTGTTTTTAATTCCTGTAAGCGTTTTACAAATGCACCTGTGCTATCAGTCTTTGTTTACACTGTAAGTAGGCCTACTCATTCTTATGAATCAAAGTTTTGGCCACTGCGTCAGTCTTTATGGACAAAAGCATTTTCAATGACTGGACGTTTCCTAATGTCCCCTGCTCTTCTTCCAATGTTGGTCAAAATAGCACTCTGGAGCATCGATAGGTTTACTTGTCAGACTTAGAGCTTAAAAGGGTGGGGGAGGATATTGAAATGTAGTATCTTTTGCATCTTTGTAATTCTAATCGTCTCAGTCTCATGGCTGGTTTGGCTCTACTAGTGTGTTTTCACAACGTAACTTGTAATCTTCCGTAAGGAAAGGAATTGGAATGTAGATTGTAATATTTCGTTTAGAAATTTTTCTACAGCCCCTAACAGCCCCCAAGAACCTTAAATTTTGAAGGACACCTCCGAAAGAAATGTGAACGAACACCTTCAAAAGAGTACTGATGTACATTCTCCCAAGTTAATGTTATTCATATATCTTACGTTCAATGAAGGTATCTAAAATTTTAATACGATTGTAACTATCGTCCCTAGAAATTTACTGGCCAACACTGTTTCTTCTTGAAACGCCATGCTGCGACTCCATAAATCTCGCTTATTTTGACTTTATTGCGGTTGTGCAAAGGTACCTTGTGATAGAAGTCTTCTTTCAGCTGTATGCCTGTGAAATGTTTTAAGCATTTTGTCCAGCCTTCATCTATGATAAACAACACTGCTCTTAAAGCAAGAGAGGGAAAGAGATCGCACAGAGGAATGGGGATACAATAGTCGAAATGTTAGGAACAGAGTCATATTTCATTCTGCAAGTCTTCATTCTCCAGATTTTACTTTGCAGAAATTGCAGATTGTGGAGTAAAAATGCTTTCATCCCTGCAAACGTTTAAAAAGTGTATTTGATGAAAATATTTTCTGTACTTAACTCTGCATTTTCTTTACTTAGTTTTACTTAGTACAAAGTAAAAATATTCGCAGAGCTTAGACAAGTAACTTGAAGAGTAAAGAGTGATAATATTTTGAACATTTTTAGATATTTATGTTGAATGAAATTTTTTATAGAAAAGGGTTTCAATCGAATATCTTCATTTTATCCAAAATTTTGCAATGTGTTTCAGAAGTTTACACGTGTTCGAAGACTTGATTAACTCAAGTTATATTATTGTTTCCAGTGAAAAAGACGGTGATTCATCATTATTTCTTGGAATTAGAAAATGACACGTGGAAAGATGAAGAGTGAAACATGGGTAGACTGAAAAATGTCAGACAAAGAATTAACTTTAATAACTTTGTAGCAAGCTCTGGTTTACAGCACCTTCCATCTTTCACAAACTCAAGCGTATCACGTTTTAAACTTCATCAGCCCTCTATTGCAAAAGATTACCAACAGAAGTAAAGCTTTATTCTCATAGGAAAAACTGTTGATGACGTTGAACTGCTTAAGTAACAGTGCTCAAATGCACGGGATAGCAACTTCTAATGGTGTTGTTACATGACAGTTTCTGAATAAGTCGTCAATACTTTCGTAGAAGAAATGTTCCGACAAGTTTTGAAGTGGTCGGAATATTCTCAAATTATTGCTCAACGTTTCTCGACGAAAGTGGGTTTCCTTGCGTTACAGCATTTATTGATGGAACATCGATCAACATTGATGTCCCAACTGCGATTGAAGGCGTGTATGTGGTGGGCATGTGTTAGAAACATTAACGCAATTTTGTCAGATGGTGACAACAAATTACAATTTCCCCCAGATGTTCTTTCCCTGTATCGATTCTTATTTATTTTACTACATTCAGTTATTTTACAAACTTCGATTTGTTATAAAAGTATCGATGAGCTGATATACTAATTTGTAATTCTATTTTATTTCATCCTTTTTTTCATGTAGTCATTAATAATGATAAAATTTCGGAATTTGACAAGTTTAATACAAGTGCCTTTTGTATAGAAGGCGCAGCAGAGTAGAGGCAATTCATGACATAACAAAGTTCATTCTTGCTCTATATGGTACATTATAAGTTCAGTATAGAACTAAAATTCTACTCACTAATGTCCGTCTCTTCCATAGTATGTACAGCTCATCGCGAACGAATTTCCAGTCACATTAACCTGCAACCCCTCAATCGTTGCCCTTTGATTATCTTAATCCAAGCTGGCACTTTGCAAGCATTATTTGAAAATGTCGCAAATAGTTTTTTTTGTTTCTCTTGTATAACTTCCGAGGACTGCTAATTTCCTGACTACTTTTTTAAGTTTAAGCAACTCATACGTATACCCTGAGAATATCTATTAACACTCTAGAAATAAAATAGGTTGGAAGAGCAAGATGGCCGAGTAAGTCAAAATTATCATAAAAGAAATGTTTCAGATATACGTATTTCGAAGAGCGTAAAGTCCAGACTGAGGACTGAAGAGTATTTTTTTCTGAAAACGAAAACCTATGCCTCTACACTTTTCAGTCTTTACCCTGCACTCTTCTAAATCATCTAAAAATTATTTGCATTTGAAATGTACGTCACAAGTAAAATATGAAAAAGGAAGTGTGAAGTCTTGAAGATTCCTTTCATACAATAGGTTTGATGACGAGTTTTAGGATCAGGCTTCACTTCAGAAGAGATTTTATTGAAAACAAAATCCTATCTAACATAACCTAGTATACTTTATTTATTATGACGAGCGGGCAACATTATTCTTCAGAAAGAATCTCCTCAGAGTCTTTCATATTTGTCGTTCCTGATGTACTTCCAGATTACTTTTAGCATGTATTAGAATTTTCAGTGCAAGCAAATAATTGTTGAGAGGATACAAAGATGAAGAGACAAAAGGATGCTTGTTCTAGACAACTTTGGTTGAAAGAATAGTTCTTACTAAATGAATGGCAAAACCAAAACTCGTAACATACGAATATTTTTGGCGTAAAATTGGCAAACGACTGCAAATCCTTTTAGTTTGTGCAAAAGCAATGAAACTTGTGTGTTTGTTTCACTTCCCTTAGATCAAAGTTGATTCTAAAAATATGACGCCCAATTTTGGGTGATCACCTTTGATTTTTATCCTAATTGTTAATTTAATTAATGTTATAGTTGTGTTTAGACGAATACTTTGTAGGCTCACTCTATAAGAATTTCGAAGGTTATGTCTCCTTTCTCATTGCTTCCTGGCCTGGGCCAAAGTTGTCTAAAAGAATTAAATAAACTTAAATTCATCGCTCTCTCTTGTTAAGTTCTACTTGTAGAGCCTTTAGGAAATGTCTTAATGTTTGTTTCACTTTCGGTCCCATGAGAAAGTATCGAAACGATTGAACTAGAAATTCGATTTTGATTTTCTTTCAGAAAATAAACCCAAGCTATTGACATCAACTTTTTACAATGCTTACAACATTGAAACACTCAACATTTAAATACAATTTATATCAGGTTTGATTCTAAATAAATCAATGATTACATTTAGGAGCTAAGCCTATTTCATGTTTGGTTGGAAAGTCTTCTCCATTGTTGAAATAACATCTGGAGAAAGGCAATTTTAATAGTATTTTACGTTTTTGTGATTAGATTTCCTTTTCCATGTTTCCGTCGGAAGTGATTCAACATGTGCACACAATAATTTAACTTTGAACGTTCTTCTGAGAGATAGAAAGGAGGAAATTGTATTCTTCCGGTCACACTTAGTTCTTTAACTACGAGATACAAGCTCAGACTTACTTTGCCTTTAAATATTTATTTCGGAAGTAAAATAGAAACTTGAGCTTGTACTACATTTGGACAATATTTCATCAAATTACAAATTGAAAAGCAAACAAGAAACAAATAAAGAAACAATAAGAACTTTTTTTTTTAATTCTAAGAAAACGATTTTAGCTGTATAGTTCTAGTAGTTTCTGAGTTGAAATTTACTGTATGGAAATATATCTAGCCTATCTTGTGATCCGCTTATCTGGTCTGGATTATCTATATGGATTTGAATTCATTTTGCCGAGACCTTTCCAACGACACGTCAACCACCTTCACGGTTCCAGTAGTTCCTGAGGTTACAGTTGTCACCAGATGGACAAACATAGCGGTTATAAAATATTTCCCAAATTTGGCTGCCGAAGCCTAAATTACTTTTATGACCATATTTTTACGGAGAAGATGATTCCATTGAAAGTTAGAATATAATTCTCGATTATGTCAATGATTTTAATTTGGATTAATTAATCACTTAAAAGACAGCTTTGGACCTAATCCCCTCACGTTTGAGAGATGGCGTCCGCCAGCAATCACTGTTCCAGAAGCAGAGTCTGGGGAGGTAAAAGTCAGACCTTTGATTGAGGTTCCGTTCCGGAATTTGTCTGATAAAACTAGAGAAAGTTCTGGAAACACTCAGTTAGAATGGGAGTATCAGGGCTTCAGTCCGCGTCTCTCCCCATTGACGGACAGGAGTCAGTGATACTAAGCACTGGACCATAAGAGGTTTGATGAAAGCACATATGTTATTTACATCTATAAATATATTAAAAGATTTCAACAACTATATTATGTATTCAATGCAAATTATCTGAACACCTTAAAGTTCTAAACCCCTAACGATAACCGTACACAAAACTACTAAGAAACACCTTGTCTAGCCACACAAGAAGAAACATGTCTATTGTCTAACATGAAGAGGATCCAATACAGCAGTAATGCCCAAGCTTGTTTTGCTCATAGACCACATTAAAATTTAGCACCATCTTCATGGGCCAAAGCATTGTCTGACATAAATAGCGAACAATCCTTCCAAGTGTCAATGTGTTTTATGTTATTAATATGGGTAGTCATTCTGTCTTTTCTCAGTTGAGAAAAGTTAATTTCATGTATAAATTAAGAAAGAGAATATAATAAATAATCTTTCGACATGTTTATGGTAAACAAATGCAACACATGTGGCGGACCGGAAAGACAAAAGCTACGGGCGGGATATGACCCGCCCGCCTTAGGTTGGGCATCACCGTGCTACAATATTAAGAATCTTAAAAATGTATTAATGGTCTTTTAACAACAGTTATAAAAGGAAGAATAAAGAAACGTGGGTTAAAATTACATGATGGCATTTTTAAAATTACGAAACCACTAATGTGTTTCAGAGAAATGTTTGTAATTTCATGTTGTTTTGCATCCTCTTCCTCCTTGTCTATCCCTCTCTGTATTTTAGTGTTTGTGTGTGTGTGGAAGCAAAACTGCGTGAAGTATCAAAGTTGTCTGTAAATTACCTTGACCTACTTCACCTAACGAAACTTTAATGATACCTCTGAAAGCCAGTAAGTCTCATTCTGTCTTTAAACTGTACACTTAACGTGGATGTTATACTCCAATGAAATAGAGCGCGGAAGAGAAATTCTCTCCTTTAAAGCCACAACCTTGGATCTCTTTCTGTTCTTATTCTATAACACATTTTCAGTTTTATAGCCGTTTTAAAACCAGATAGTATATTTCTTTCAGCATAGTTACTTAAATTTGACTTTAAAGTTGGAGTTAGAAACTCGTCGTTATAGGCTTTGTCATGGTGTAAGAAGATGTTTTCCAAGTAAATACCTCCAGTGATCCAGCAATCAAGTTTTCTTTCATTTGTGTTAAAATTTTAAGCGAGTAACCGTTTTACCAAAACCTGTGAAAGCACTATTTCTTTTGTTCTATCAACAAGCTACGTGCCTGGAAGATGATAGAGGTAAGATACAAACGACTCTAAAGCCTACGCCAGAAGAGAAATTCAACGATGCACCCCAAAATTATACAAGTTCATCAAAAGTATAGCTTTTCCTAATACTCCATCGAAATTCTACCGTTAAGTCATGATGATGATGTGATCTAACCGAAAACAGATTTATTATCTGAATTTCCAAACACAACACAAGATCTGCTCTGGTGGTGGTTTGCAAAGCCTAATGCTGGTAATTTTAAGTGGATTTCGAACCACTTGTGTCCACCATGAGGATTGATTCAAAGACTTCTTGGTTATAACGTGACGTGCAAAACAAACCATCACATGATAAAAGTCCTTGTGAATACAGAACTCTTCGATGTTTCTTGTATTAACGGAATAATTTACTGCAATAATGGGATTATCTATAGTATAGAAAAACAAGTTATACTAACTGGAAATGGGTGTCGTTATCATTCACTTCTTTTGTTACAAACTGTGCCTGTTCGTTTCACTAAATGTCTTGCCAATAAATATCCTACACAACATGAGATGCTCATTGTTGCTCTTCAGTTTTGAACCTGAGGGATATGTGAAACACGGGTGGAATGTAATGTAACATTTTTCAGGAGGTTTCCATGTTTCGCTCGCTGCATTGACCTTTTATCAGGATAATTAACGTAAATATGTTGCTGCAAGGATGTCGACAGCCCGCGTTTGCAGAAAATTTACAATCTTTCAAGGCCCACAATCGAAGTGTGTGTACGAAACCTGGCTGCCTTTGTCGAATATCATGCAAGTAGATTCTCTCATGTGGATTGTCTTGCATGAAGGGCTTTTACGACGTATTGACAGAAGGCGGAGTACAAAGGACAAAACATTCATCTCCACTATCTTAAAAGAGTGTTTTTTTTTTCTTGCTCCCTGCATCAGTGACACTCGCCGTGATGGCGTGTTGGCTGTGCTTTCCGTCTTGTCCTTTCAATAACACTGAAATTGGCATCACATTTGGCAGAAACTGTGGCAGCGTACCAAAATCTACGCTCAATTGCCATCAGATTTGTAACAGATTGTCTGCATCAAAAGGGTTGATAGGGATAATTATTTTATGGAGTGTAACAGTCGCTGTACAGTACTAAGATGTGTCTGCCGTTATGTTCTGGAAACTTTGCCATCACACGTAGAATACAACTGACTATCCCGACATTCGCCTGGTGTGACAGGAAAGCCCTAAAAAAACAGGTAGGATGATCGGCCACAGTGACAGCTACCGAATTCAGGACCTCCCGAAATCAAAGCCAACGCTCTACGGCCGCTCGGACTT
Organism: Lepisma saccharinum; assembly: GCA_022664845.1. Taxonomy (NCBI): domain Eukaryota; kingdom Metazoa; phylum Arthropoda; class Insecta; order Zygentoma; family Lepismatidae; genus Lepisma; species Lepisma saccharinum. The sequence continues at coordinate 25,300 of JAGDQP010015928.1, read as the reverse complement.
CCTGCCATGTCTTACTCATATTTGACTAAGTATCTGGACTTGTTATTGTGCTATTACTATCAATCAGGACCCCAGAAAAAAAATATTTAAAGAACTTTGATATAGTGCTTCCACCCTTGTCAGATGAATAGGTTTGACTAACACCATCATAATGTGATGGTAATCATGGTTGGATGTAGTCCCAGTTGGTAGTTAGTGAAAACTGTTTCCATACATCTCACTGCATCAAAAACGAGGAGGATACGTCTCTTTTCCACTCAATTCCTTTAACGGAAAGGGAATATATCATTTTTTGATTGAAAATTTTGAACACTTAATTTTTGTGGTTTAAAGCACACTAGGTATTGAATTTTATTCATGAAGGTTTCGATTTTTTATAATGCAGTAATCCAAAACAGTCGGTATCACGATTTTTGAAATTTTGAGGGATGTATAGCTTTTCTGCTAAACCCCTTAACTGTTATAGCAGATTCACTTCATGTGATGTTACTTCGCCTTGTTATAGAATTTTGCAATGTTCCCATACCTGGTGCTCTGAGGTACACTCAGCCTCCAATCAAATTGAGTCCTTGGTTTTCCTGATCACATCGCGAAGGTAAAGGCAGTCGAGCGTTGGACTAACCACCCCGCCTCACTTTGTGCCCCTAGCTTTACCTTTTTTAGGTAGATTTCGAAGAAAAATCTACCTATTGAGATCGGTATGATCTATATAAACACGTTAGCGGCCATAATTTTGAAGATATTTGAACTAAATTGTAATATGTTATTTCTAGGCTTAATAGCTCGGTTAAGTTCGTTCATGAGCACAATCGGTCGCCATCTTGGATCCAAAATGGCCGCCAAATCCATTGTTGTATAGAATACACAGCCTAAACCGCTGGGGCTATTGAAATCAAATTTGGCATAAAGGTACAACGTCACTGTTTGATTACGAAAATGTTACCTAATGAGTCCATCTTGGATCCAAATGACGGAAGCAAGAAATGTATTTTCCATATAGTTTGAGCTAGAGATACGAAATTTGGCATACAGGTATATTGTTACTAGTAGTTCAAGAAAATATTACGAAATGTTGAAAAAGTCGCCATCTTGGATCCAAAAAGGCCGCCCCAAAAACCCAATTTCCAAATCATTGAAGGTAGAGAAACTAAATTTTCTTTGAAAGTGTATGACTAAGTGTAGGTTACAATAAATGGGGCAAACCTCCCGTTTGGGGGCGCAGCCCCCCGTGGGAGGGTGCATTTGGACACCATGGTGGTGTAGTGCTGTAGGGAGATTTTGGTTTAGATAAAGGAGGCGCATCCTTTCAAAAGCACTGAAGTTGGGGGCTACGTCTTGTGGGGTATCGTTGAACAGCTCTTGATGAATAATCTACAAATCAATAATTAGTTTCTCGATAGCTCTCATATAAGGCGAGATTTGAATTTTTGAAAATAAAAAAACTTCGAGATCTACCTCAGCCTGTAGGCCTACCGAAAGAGATTTTTACCTTTAAAATGTGTATATAACTATGACATTTAAATATACGGATTGATCCCTATACCGTGACTCCCTTCTGTATACAACTTCGTATACAAGTAGTTCTTACATCTATAGGCTACAGAGATCGTTGCAAGTCTGTACATGTTCGCATTATTTCGTTGGATGAACAAGTTGTTGCATAAATAGACAAATAGATCGTGTCAAATAAAGAGCTATAATTAAGTGTTTACAAAATAAGGGAATATCTCCTGAAATTTGCCTAAATATGATCACAAAATTGGGAAATCAGCTGTGTAGTGAAATGGTATTATCATGCGTTTAGATGTTTCTTGTGAAAATGAGGATGGTGGTCCTATACATGGTGCTGGACTTGTAGTGGTCTTAAACAACACCCTACAAGATCAATGAAGTGAAGGACATAATGTTGGAAGATCGCTGAGTCACTCTTATGGAGATAGAGAAGAAAACAAGTATCTCATAACATAGTGATTACAATATTTTCACATAAGAACTGCTCATGAAAAAGCAACGTTGGCGTCTCGAATGTTGATGACAGCTCCAAAACTATTGACAGCCGCGCTAAGAAATTTCAGAGCAGAAGAAAATAAATTTATTCAAATATACGTGACTGTGGATGCGTCGTGGATCAATCACTACGTTACTGAAACAAAACTTCAAACTATGGATTAAAAACATGAGTGCTCTCGTCCACCAGCAAAGTATTCAAGATGCAGCCATTAACAAGATAGGTCCTGCTCATTGTTTTTAGGATATTTAAGGCGTTACTTTATTTGTTTATGTGCCAAAAGGAACCACAATAACAGGTTTTTATTATACAAATTTAATAGCAAAATTTTGGAATGCAATGAAGGAAGAATGTCCTGGAAAATTAATTAAGACAATGCTCACATAATACCTTCTGTTGCAAGTCTTTAGATTGCAGCAACCCCTGTCACCAGGTCTGAACACCATGGTATACAGACTGGTTCCAAACCTTAAAGAACATCTAAGGGGAAAATTGTTTTCATCCGATAATGATGTTATGACGTCAGTAAATCAGTAGTTTGTAGAGCTTGGACAACGCTCCTTCCAGAAAGCTGTGGAAATGGTAAAGCATTGATGGAAGAAGTGTATCAGTCTTCAAGGGGACTAGGTTGAAAAGTGAGGTTCACAATTTTATCTCAAATACAAGTGGTCAGGGCTGGAGTATGCTTCTGTTCGACTTTTACAACCTGAATAAAAAGGTAAAAATATCGTTTTCAAAGTTTGATCTCTCTCCATTTAAAACATGGACAACATATCGATCCTGGAGCTGCTCCTTTGTTTTTATTGAGATCTTTCAAACGAAATATTCCTCACCTTGCTTACAATTTCAAATTTTTAGTACCTTCTCATCTAGCCTCTAGGAGGTGACAGTTTCTCGTGGGAATACTGGAAGCTTGAGGACTTTAAGGCCTACGGAAAACAATAGTGCATAGAATAACTTTGCTAGAGAAGTATTTTGCCACATTATACTCTTCTGTTCAACTTTTACAGTCTGAGCCAAATATAGTAATTTTTGAACTTTCACCCTCACTATTTTGAATAGGAGTATCATATCCAACTTAGAGTTTTGTCAAACTGTTTCTTTCATGAATACCTTTTCAATTAGGCTATATATTACTCAATTTCCCACGTAAATTGACATTTTTTAGTTGACTTTCACCTCTCCTCTCGAGAGGGAGAGGGAGAGATAACACCTATCTGCCGTCTTCTGCTGGTTCAGAATTGAAATATTTATAAAAAAAATTAGCTTCTACAATGATTGATTACTTGTTTCAAGAATTTCTCATATTTTCATTCGATCCAGAGTCAGGGTGGGAACAGATTTTAAGGATACCCTATGAAACTAAATACCATCCACTCATGAAATGTTAGCATTATACCAAACTGACGTCCGTGACTATCACAACATCGGAAATCTTATATGTCAAAGGTGACACTTGAGCCGACCCTGAAGAATCTCCCTCTCTCAACTCAATAACACATACTTTCTTCAACACATACGAAGCATGGAAAATGAAAACTAACTGTTGAAAAAATGAATTGAAACGAGATACATGGTAATAAAGCTGATACTTATTATTAAAGTGCATCGACCAAGAAACAATCCAGGGACATTTCACATTTCAGTCAAGCATTCTATCGCATGAGCTTGTTTTCATCAACGTAACAAATATCCAAGAAACAGTTCAACCTTTAGCATCGTTCGTACTCATTTCAGCAGTTTTTATCAACATTCTTTCCCGCATATACTCAAGTTTCATTTAAATAAGAATTTGTAAATACTTAAAGGTTTGATTGTTACAAGATAATTCAACCCTTGTCTACTGAGTGATGTCGATATTTTACAATAATATTCTTACGTGAAGAACAACCTTCTGAAATGTATTTTTCAATCATACACGTTACCCAAATACAATTTTTGCTTATAAATTTGATTCTGATTTGCTAAACCGATACGTCTCACGCAATTCTTTGGCAAACTTTTACGTCATTAGTGATGATATGACGCCATATTTAGGTCCCTCTAGCTTCAAAATTATGTACTTGTATTCTTTTACATATATTTTTCATCTTTTAATTCACAACAATCAATTTTTCAACACTCTGTTACAATGTTATACACTAGAGTGGAACTGAAAAAATCAAATCTGTGTGACTGTTTTCTAACAGTAAAAAAAAGGTGAATTTTGTCTTCCTCAATAAGCCTGCACAAGCTCTTTTTTTTTCTGAAAAATACATTCTTGAAGGGGCGCAAGAGCTTTTGAAATTTACATTACTGTAAAATTTGTTTTATTATTACACGTATAAATTTGTATACATGTGTGTACATTTGTCTGTATTACCTTCTCAATGTGAAACTACGCTTTTGGTTAATATTTAAACATGTAAAGATTAACAATTAATTCTCCAATTGTCACTCTTGTCGTTCAGGTATCGCACATACACGAATTCTCTAGCAAAGTAGGGGGGACAGTTGCAGAGCTAATTCTTAATGTTTACAAGTTTTAAATCTTAACCAAAAGCGTAGTTTCACATTGAGAAATGAATACAAATAAATTTATACAAATGTATAATGAAACAATAACATACAATTTACAATAATGAAAATTTGAATTTTTTTGCTAGCGACCCGTCAAGAATTTGTTTTTCAGTAAAACGGATTTTGTAGGCTTAATCAGAAGGACTAAATTCATTATTTTTAGTATTAGGAAATACTTAAATAACTTTAATATTTTATTTTGCTCTAATACACACACACACACACACACACACGCATGTTGTTAGTCTTCGTGTATTCTGGTATATCTCGCTTTAATACTCAAACTTAAAAATAATATCGTTTCTTTCTCTTTGATCTAGCATCCATTCTTGCCCAACAAATGTAAAATTTATAAAAAATAACGAAGAAAGAAATTCCAATGTTTTCTATAGTGTCACTAGGGCCTGAACCGTCAGGATTTTATTATTTTCTACCATGCATGTATTAAACTGACAATGCAGCAAATAAAGTTTAACAGCAAACACATTTTCCTTGATGTTTTAACGTTTTAGTGAACATAAAGAAAAAGCACACTTAAATATTATTAACGGAAATAATGTACAACGTCATGCAATTACCAGCTTCGTGGTACATGGCTACCACCATAAATTCTACAAGACTTCCACATAACCAACGAAAACAAGAATTGAATTGAATTTTTGGGTACTTTGGAAACTTTGGCTCAGGCCTGACGAAAACAAGAAAACAGTAAAAGTTCAAAACAAATGCACATTCGTGCACGTTCATCCAATTATGTAGGGATTTTATGTAAAACTTTACTTATCTTTTCTAAAATGCTCAATTTAGCCGTTGTTAGATTCCTAAATCATTAGAGCCGTTTCTAGGATCTATAGAATTCGCACATTTGATTAAGAAATGACCGAAACGAAAACATATGTTACAATATTGATTTATGTTACCAAGTGAGAACAAGATAGGTTAAAACCTAAGAATCTGGCCCTGCCTGTCACTATTAATTATTTAAAAACTTTCCTGTGAACCGATGAGAGCTTTCCAGTGACTTTCAGTGGATGGAGATAACTCCTAAGAATTGGATCTCTATTTTAAAGTGGATTTCAATTTGGACGAAATACATATAACCTATGTATATGTAAGATAAAATAACATTTTACTGTCGTAAAAATTCCAGAAAACAGAGTGGCAAGTGATTTACTGTTTATTGGTGTTAATAATATGCAGTAGTTTAGAGACACGCAACTGCTATACCACCACAAGATGATAGGTATGCTACGTGGTTCTTATAAAGCTGTTGGTTTATTGGAAATGGTACTAAATTAGGTCAATTGTAAAACTTGAACGTGATTATTTCCATGCGTTGAGACAGCGTTTCATTGCTTTATTTGTTTGGGACATTCACCTTTGTAGTCAAATGCAATTAACATTTTATATTGGAACAGTATTTAGGATTCATAAATTTTCATTTACGCAGGAATCAACTGAGCCACTCAATAGCCTATCGAGCCTGGCAAATCTATTTTTGTTGAAAAGAGGATTTATCAATTTAAATGGTTCTAAGGTGATAATCTTTCAGTTGAGAAACGTCCTCGTTCAATATACAGAAGCTAGACCGCACCATCTGTCTTAGCAACTTATAAATATGGTGAATTAAACTACAAATATGAACTCAAAAAGTGCGTTCCTGTAAAATCTGAAGAAATGGACTTGGGCCGATAGGCAACTGACTGGTTCAATTAAGCCAATGCGTCAGTAACAATTAATTCTGCTTAGGAGACCACAGGTATAATTATTTAGTGTTCCGTTTTGGGAAGGAGGGAAAGCTTACTCTGATTAATAGATTAAAGAGATGTAAGTTGCTATACAAAGGAACTTTAGTCATGACACTAAAATATTTAATAAAATTTGATTTTTAACAATGTAACTCCTATAAAGAAAATTAAACAAAGCTACTTACAAGTAAAATTAACAAATATGTTACCTTTTAGTATGAATAAAGGGATGTCTTGAATATTTACCATCATTATACAAAAATTTCTAGTGGACAAAGTATGATTTTAAGTATCAGATGCTAATGTGTAGAACCTTTGTTAGTAGCAAGAATATAAGAATGAAACAAAACTTGTAAATAAGTAAGAAACGAATAAGTTTTGAAGGAAGAAAATTATGAGTTAATACTGAATATTTAAAAATACTGTATGTATATTACTTACTTACTTGATATAGCTTACAGAACTCCCACGTTCATTGCCGCAGTAACAAACGCTCGCCATAAGATTCTATTCTGTGCAAGATCAAACCAGTTTTATCACGAACATCTACTTCTCGAAGATCCTTTGTAATATTGTCCTCTCAACGACGTCATAGTCTTCCCAACGGTCTCTGTCCCTCTGGCCTTCCATCCACGATAGAATATAATCTACGTTTCTCCCCTATCCCAGCTACCTTAATCGTCGCGATTGATTCATTATTTTACAACGTCGGGTGAGTCGTACAGTCCGTGAAGTTCTTTATTATGGAGTCTCTTCCATTCTCCAGTCGTCTCATCCCGTTTCGACCCGTATATCTACCTACCTCAAAACTTTATATTCAAACAGACTAAATTTATGTACATCCGCTACGGTTGTTCTTCAACGTTTACAACCATAAAGTATTACGGGCAGAATAACCGTTCTGTATATCTTCTATTTCAATTTCCTTCATATTAATCGCGAGGTTAAGAGTTTGTGGACTGAACAGAAACATGTTTTGCCCGATAATAAGCGACTTTCAATTTCTTCCGTAACCTCATTTTTTCTTGTCACGTATCCTCTCAAGTATTTAATTTTGTTTACTTTCTCTAAGTTCTAATTCTTAATTGTTATGTATCTGTTTCCTTCATCCTCTGTTCTTTGACTTGTCCCTCTATGATGTTTGTTGTTTTCTCTACATTTACCTGTAGACCTATCTCATCGCAAACTTCTACTAAGACCTCGGTGTTGTTGTGTAGTACATCTATATCCTCTCATGTTAAATCTACAACATCCACGTATACTAACAGTTGGTTCAAGCCATTCAATGTTAGTCCGCTTTTGTCGTGCTTAACTTTTAGAATCGCATATTTTAACACAAAGTTAAACAGTAGTGGTGGTAAGGCATGATCTTGTTTCAATCCGATGCGAATCTCGAAACTATCTGACATTTTATTATCTATACGTACTCTGCTTATGGGGTCGCTGAGACACATTCTCAGTAGTTGAACTTTTTTTCGGAATTCGAAATCGTACCGGCATACTGCATAACTTTTCCCTTTTGATAAGCCTTCTTAAAATCAATGAAAGCTGGTGAAGAGTCCCAGTGAATTCCCATTTCTTCCATAAGGTATTTTTCTCAAGGCAAAAATCTCGTTCAGCCTTGGTCTGTTTCTTCTGAATCAACCTTGGTAATCTCCAATTATTCATCTACGTATACGCTTAGGCGTGTTAGCAGGGTATTCCTCAATACTTTGTAACATGATGGTTGTAACGAGATTTCGAAGTAATTATTACAGACTCATTTAGAACTATTATTCAGATTTTCCATTCCTTTGGAAGCTTCTCATTTCTCCATATAAAACTTACTAAATGATGCAGTTTCTTGATTAGAACTGTTCCTTCCCTTTCATTAATTCTCCTGGAATGTATAGTTCTGTTGATAAAAAAAAATTGAATATGTTTATCGAAATTTCGACCTCGAACCCGCTAGGTTCGGATATCCACGATCTACGAGAGAAAATAGCATGTTTTCCTTGTTTCAAAATTTAATAAGTACCATGATATAAAAATATGTTAATGTAATTCGTTACTTCTTCCTTGGTTTTTCTTAAAATAATATTTTTCTCAGAGGATGTTTCAAAAGAATGCAATTTACATTATTTATAATAAGAATCGAATCGAAATGTCTTTTAATGTTGACGCGTACCTACACCCAGCTACAAAGACACACACACAAATTATTTTGTTTTGAACACTATGTGTCTCGGGTAGGCTTTATAAAAACTTGATCACCCTACATCAGCTTATATCTGAAAAGCCCTATACGTATCACCACGGGGTATCGTTCTTCCCATTCTTATTAATAGATTTCCCCTTTTCACTTTACAGCTTATAAACGCAAAATGTGTGAAATGTATCGTTGAAACTAATTTGTGTTAGAAACCTCATATCGTATATTTAAAGCACACAGGTCTAGTTGACTGAACTAAAACTATGTCAACAGAATTGCTTCTGAGTGAGTGAGTGAGTGTACTTATAGGACTCGCTGTGAGTAAGTGCACCCAATTTCTGTCTACCCAGCCTGGTTTTCGAGGTCAGTTCCGGCGGTTTCTGGCTGTAACTGAGTCACTTCAACTCCAGAGCTGTTGCAGTAATGAAGAAGAAAGGGAATAACAAATGTACGGGAGATGGCTAGAAACATTATATGTGTAAAATCCATTAGTGGAGAGCAAATTTGGAAACCAAGTTTGGTAAGTTTATTACAAAGTTAATGGTTTTGCATTTCCTTAATTGGTGCGTGTTACTTTTTTTATTACGTTGCGAGGAGATGAAACATATTGACAAATGACATGAGTTTGAACCCACAGGGTCAATAAAAATGACAGATGAAAACTAAAAACGAAAAAGGTTGAATAATAGGTTATTCAAAACATAATTGCACAAACTGAAAGAACATGTAACATTAAAGTCGTTTACAAAAAGACAGATGTTTTAAACAATTGAAGTATATACGCGAACAAAAGTCTATGTGATGTGTCAAAAGATAGCACATAGACCCTTGTTCATACATACGCTTCAATTTTAAATTATTTGTACAAATTTTATATCCATATTTCTTACGTTTTGTTCGTTTGAATTGGTAATTGTGAAGTTCTCCCCATGTGAATCATATAGTGTAATTCCAACAAGAAATCGAACAAAGAAAGTGACCAAATTGTTTTTAATTAACTTTCAGGTTTAGGTCGTCCTTCTAGAATTTACAGCGGTAAAATCCATTCACGAAGTTTCAGAAGAGCAAAACTATTTTTAGACTTGGTAAAGTTAACCGATGGTGGTATCCCATTGCCCTTCATTCATGAAACCTACGCTTTGAACAACATTCCAAACGCAAAAAGAAATTAAATGTTCCAAATTTGAACAACCAAATGTATAATTTTCAACACTACATTGAAAATATGGACTTTATTCTAGCACATGCCATTAAATATTCAAACTTTAGTGTATTAAAATACTCAGAATTTAAATTCCAACTGACAGCTTAAGTTGGCAGAGAGTTCTTGATTCTTTTTCTGTTATTTAAACCATCAGTCGGAACGTCTGAATATTTTAGTTCGAATCTTTGAATTTGGAATAACTAGAAATAATTTAATATCTCATATCCCAGAATAAAGATTTTTTCCCCACTCGTCATTACTTGTAATTCAGACTCCACTAACCGCCAACTTCATTGAACGTAGGTTCTTCCCGTATTACGTTTGTTCCGTACTTATTTACGTATGCAACATACGTAGTACTGCAAGTGTTACATTTACATTGCTGGCAATTTATTAGTTTTTCTCAGTGTAGTAAAAGTGTCCCAACGAAAATGAAATCCGGGAGCCCTTAAATGCAAAGCGTTGAGCAAAACCACAAAGGTAGGCCATTTCTGGTATAGAATAGAACAACGCTTCGCAACATTTTCTATCTTACAATCCGCTTCCACCACGTCTTTTCTATCTTGCGACCAACATAAATAATTTTGTTGTATGAAATACATAAGCGGGATCGGTAGATTCTCCTTACTACATATGGGAGAAGTAACCAGGAAATTGACTTACTTACTCTCTGGCTTACGGAACTCGTAAGTTCATCGTCATAGTAACAAACGTTCGTCATCGAGATCTATCCTGGGCAAGATCAATCCACTTTTAATCACAAACACTTACTTCTCGAAGATCCCTTCTAATATTGTCCTCCCAACGTCGTCTCGGTCTTCGCAATGGTCTCTTTCCCTCCGGCTTTCCAACCAAGATGTAATATAACTTTCGTTTTTCTCCCATCCGAGCTACATGGTCTGCCCATATTAGTCGTCGTGATTTTATTATTCTTACAACATCAGATGAGTCGTAAAGTCCGTGTAGTTCTTTATTTTGCAGTCTTTTCCATTCTCCAGTCATCTCGTCCCGTTTCGGCACGTCATATCTTTTTCAACACATTATTTTCAAACACTCGTAATTTATGTTCATTTGGCAGGATCGTATTCGAACTTCCGCAACCGTAAAGTACTATCGGCAATAACCGTCATTATTTTCAATTTCAACTTTCTTGATATTAATCGTGAGGGTAGTAGTTCCTGGACTGAATAGAAACATGCGTTCCCCGATACTAAACGACTTTTTTTTTACTTTTTCGTTATTTCGTTTTTGCTTGTTTCGTATGCTCCCAAGTATCTATTTTTTTCCTTTCTCTATGTTCTCATTCTTAATTGTTATGTACCTATTTCCTTCATTCCCAGTGTTCCGACTTGTTATCATGTATATTGTTTGATCTATATTTACCTGTAGACCTATCTCATTGCACGCTTCTACTAAGACAACGGTTTTACATTGTAGTGCATCTATATCTTCCCCTATTAAATCTACATCATCCGCGTACACGAATAGTTGATTCAAGTCATTCTACGTTAGTTCCTTTTTGTCCTCTTTTATTTTTAGAATCGCATATTCTAACGCAAAGTTAAACAGTAGTGGTGACAAGGCATCATCTTGTATCAATCCGTTGCGAACCTTGAAACTTGAAATATATTATTACCTACCCGTATTCTGCTTATAAGGGTCGCTGAGACACATTTTCACAAGTTGAACAAGTTTCTTTGGAATTCAAGATTGTACCAGGATACCACATAGCTTTTGCCCTTTAATAGAATCATAAGCCTTCTTAAAATCAATGAATAGCTGGTAAACAGTCCCATTGTATTCCCACTTCTTCTCCACGATTTGTCTTAAGGTGAAAATCTGGTCCAACGTGGATCTGTATGTCTTCTAAATCCACATTGGTGATCTCCAATTATTTCATCTACGTATCGGCGAGTTAGCAGTATATTACTTATTACTTTGTAATATGTTGCGAATAACGAGATTCCGCGGTTGTTATTACAGTCTGATTTATTGCTTTTTTATAAACCGAAACTATTTTTAAGGTTTTCCATTCATTTGGAAGCTCCGCCTTTCTCCATGTAGCGTTTATCAATTTATGCAGCTCATTAATTAGTGCCGTTCCTTTCGGTTTAATTAATTCGGCTCGAATATTGTCTATTCCCGGTGATTTGAATTTTTTTAAATTTCTTTAGCGACATTTCGATCTCGATCTCGCTAGGTTCGAGTATCCATGGTTCTGCGGTATAGATGTTAAATTCTTTTGTTTGCTCTCCGTTGTGCACATTAAGAAGTTACCTACAAATTGACTATCGCTAAAAATTACAACACGAAACGTTTGAACTGCAGTGGCTCTTGTAGTTCTGAAGTAGCTTCAGATAGTAAGTTGAAGTAAGTTCAATCTCTTCATATGACTGAAGAGATCAGTTTTCTGGGAACAATTTCGTTGAAAAGACAAATTCAAATGAACTACGCTGTTTTGTTAATTTACTGTGCAAGAAAAAATGTCTCCATTTAACAGCACAATGGCCTTAGTTTGCTATTCATCTTTAGGGATGTCCATAAAAATTGAGATGAGCGAGTTGACTTTTATAGTGCAAAACGGATTATTTTGACGACAAAAATGTCGACGCAGATACAAATTAATTTTAATGAGAGCATTTTACATCTAAGTAAAAAGTATAGGACTAAGGTGAGCGAAGGAAAACTTTAAGCCTTACAGGTTGGGGCGATGCTGAAATGTATTTTCGGGGTAGGATAATAGGGATGCTTTACCTCCCAAGATTCCTCACGTTTCCTTAAGTACGTAAGATTTCAGTACCTAACCTAGAAATTTTTTACTCCACGTCAATACACCAATTAGAATGCGAAATATTGAAATTTAATTATTTCCCAATATGACTGTATGTATTTTTTAATATCACATTTGTTTCATTCCGATAGTAGTTTATTTTTAAAGAAGCAATTATGAGCAAGACATCGTTTATTTCATATTGATGCAACAATTAGATTCGTAAATATTCAAATTTAAATACTTTTCAAAATGGCGGCCAGAAAATATGTGGCGTCACATGTTTTCTCTATTAACATAGATCCATAAGTTTTCTGGTGTCTTTCTGAGTTATACTTTATTCCATCTCGATACGATTACTACAATTCAAGATATTTAATTATTACGCCAGATAGCGGCTTGTACTTTGTTACGTCACATATTTTTGCCATTCTGATCATGCTTTCTATTTGCGGATGCAATCATGAGTACGGTATCGTTTATTCCATGTTAAGACAACAATTGGAACGCGAGATATTAAAATATTAATATTTGTCAAAATGGCCGCCGTAGCTAAGTAACGTCAGGCGTTTTTGCTATTGCCCTTGAACACCCTACATTTGCTTACAGATACAATATGACAGGGGTCCTTCGGCCTCTAAATACCTTACCTTTGCCTATAAATGCAATATGACAGGGATGTCTGCAGGCCCTGAACGCTGGAAGATTCATAACAATGAATTTAACAGAACAAAACAACAGAAAAGCACCACCAAGTCAAGATGAACAATACTGTTTCAATAATGCTGACTGTTACCGTATTTCAGGTTTAAAGAATACAATACAATCTTTATCCATGACAATAATTCACTCAGAAAGGGTCTTGATTTTGTTTTCTCCAGGTGTATTACAAAATTATCTTAATGTTTACTAGAAATTTTCCAACCATGCAGCTGACTTGGAACTTAATGTGTACTGTCTATTGATTAAACAAAGTATATGAACAAAATCATTTACGTTGTTGTGAGGCACAAGAAATGATTGAGTCTAGAATATTCCACCATACATATGAAGAATGCTGTATTACCACTATTAAAACTTGCAGCACATTCAATTGGTATTCTTTCAGCTTAAAGTTTTGAAATTCTGTACAATACATCAAGGGCGTCGGTTCTGTAGAATACATCAAGAAAGCTGTTGTATTCGCATGATTTATGAACTTTTAAGATTGAGATGCAGAAGCAAATGTTTAGAACGTTTTGCATGCAACATGTTACATGCAAATGATGGAGCTAAATATTTATTTATCGTGTTTCATAAGTAAAGATACATACATATATTTCGTGTTACTGATAGTGTCAAATGTAGTATAAATACAAAGTTCTGGCGTGCATTCTCGTATAGTAAGAATGCAGACACAAACTATATGTATAGTGGTAGTGGAGATTCAGAGACAGGGTGTTCTGGCTATTATTCATGTGTAGAAGCGTTTCAGAGGTTTATGTGTAGTAAGGATTAGACTCCTGTTGAGAGTACTAAACATTCAGATATTGTGATAGTATTGTACGTAATACTTAAATACGCAAAGATACGAAGAAGCTGTTTTATCCAAAAACAATTGACCAACTGATTACTGGAACAAGTATCTCACTAGTCCTTATTGATCTTATCTTCCTCATGCATGTGAGTTTAAAGAGTCTTGTACTTAGTTAATATTACACTTATATATACCAACGGATGTGTTCATATCAATGCTGAAGTTTTCGGACGATGTTCGAATCTATGTACGCTTTTGGCAAACATGGAAAATATTTTCAATAAAATAAATAAATAGTATTTCAATTAATTATGGCAATTACTTATATATATCTTGAAATTAATTATAAACATAAAGTTATTTTTTTGTAGTGCAGGAATTATTTAGAAATATTGGATCCCTCTAGAATACTCGGAGTATTTTAAATTAATTTCCAAACTGAAATTCCACACAAGTGAATATTAATTAGTCCGAATTGATCGAAATTTAGTTAGTAGTGTTAACCTATTTTTCACATCTTAAATAACTGACCTGACGAATAAAATAAGCTAACAATGGATGAAAAATAAGCATCAACAGCAACAAGGAGAAATGTATTGGAAAGGCTAATGAATATGACAGAGACTGCCTATCTAAACAAAGGTTTGTTGGTGATCAAACAGATCAACTAAAGAAACGTGTATCAAAATCACAGTAACGAATCAAAGAAACTAACTTAACTTTATTTTAAATTGCTCTATCGTTAAGTAAAACAATGATTAATAATAATAATACATGAATAAATACTTCGTTGTCCAAATCAGTCTAATTAACTAACTATATTTTGTATTAATAAAGCTTAAGAAAGCGCTTCTTACATTCCATGAAAAAGAAACGCTTTCTTGAAATTAAGAAGGAAGTTCTTATTTGTACGCGGAGAAACTATTTTCTTAAAAATGAGATTCCAACATTTTCATTTAATTTGAAGCAAGAACAAGACAGTTTGGAAACAAGATAATTGATCATACTTCAAAACGGATGAAAATATCAAGAGGGTTTCTACGTGTATTTTCCACCATAGATAAAAATATGTATCATGTTGACAGATATAGAAAGAACAAAATTAGTTACTAAAAAAATTAAAAAATCAATTGTATTATGTCTATACTGTAAAAAATTACAATTCGATTACATTTGTGTGCACATCTAGTCGAAAATGGATTTACTTGTGTGCACAAATGTGAACCGAATTGATACGTAAGTTGATTATATCATTCGAAAGGTGAATATTGTACACTTATTGCGCACTTTTCCAGGGTTACTACATGTATACATTTTATTCCCTACGTGTTTGATAAAATCATACTTTTTAATGGAACTTCCTGAATCTATAGCGAATGAACGTAACGATTGTACGACATGTGCCCAGATAGCCAGGGGATCCATCACTGTTCACACTACCGCTTCTATTTCCATGCTAAGATATCCCAATCACTTATTAATGCAATCTTATTCGCTTCTAAACAACTTTGTACACTTAAAATGCTCAAAGTAGTCAAAACTGCTTTTTTCATATATATCATAGATACGTAAGGAGTGTATTTTTTACAGCGTGGATTTTAAATCTGATAGAACAGTCTCCTTGTCCGCTGATATTACATTGAAATACGTAATAAGCAAGTAAGGTTCATCTGTGTTCACCTTACATGTATGCAACCAAAAAGCCTTTAACGTATTGTGGGTTGCGGTCATGTTAGGGGTTAAACTCCCATTTCAGATGTTTTCTTTGGTTCGTTTTGTTCTTGTCTGAATGTCTGTAATAATAGACTTTTAGATGGCACTGGTCACGAGTAAGTGATACTAGATTCTAAGTAAAATTCTTACCTTATTCAAGAAAACGTTATTTTTTTAGAACTTCTTCCATGGTAAAAATAAATTAACTTTTAAACTAATTTTCCCTTCTCCCGTTAGATTAGTTGATCCGCTTTCAACAAAACTTATCGTTATAATAGAAGACCTTAAAAATGTTAACTTAATTTTCTGGATAACGTTTTTAAGGCAACATGACTCAAACAATATCATATTCAAGATCCAAATAGGCTCCACCGTTTTAAGATGATCAGGCATGATGATAGAAGACACTGTTTTCAAGATTTGAGGTTCCATCCTAACGAGATTCTAACAAATCTCATGTTTGCGTAGTACGTGAAAGCAGGAGAATCATTTCTAACCAAATCTGTAGTGATGAAAAAAGGTAACATTTTCAAGCTTTCAGGAATATTACATTTTTAATCAGGTTACATAGTAAAAACGATTTCTTAAAACTGAGAACGAAGTTCTTATCCGTACACCGAGAAACAATTTTCTTAGAAATGAGATGTCATAATTCTCATTTAATTTAATAGTATCAGTAATTTTATATCCAAACCGATATGTTCTTATTTTCAATGAAATGAAAATGCTGATATCTCACTTCTAAGAAATTGTTTTCTTGGTGAACAGATCAAAACTTCTTTTCTCAATTTGAGGAAAGTGTTTTTACTGTGTACCTTTCTATGATAAAGAGACTCATTCTAACATATTGTAACAGCCCTTGAAAACGGCTGAACTAATTCCAGACAAATCATATTTATCACGATGATAAAACAAATGATTGCTGGAATTATAATGCCAAGAATTCAAACTTAATCATTTTAAAAGAATTCGAAAGAAACAAATTGTTGCTGCCTTTGTGAGCTAACAAGTCAAACAATTTAAACGAACTCAAAGATCAAATTACCAAAGCGCTTATAAGCTAACAGGTCAATCTTAAATACTTTAAGAGGACTCCAAATCGTCTCTTTTTCATAATATCTCATATTTATAAAAAAAGCAATAGAAGACTCATTCAATAAGTAACCTGAAAAGTAGTATAAAAATATAAAGTAAGACCGTGATACTCATATGTGTGTTATTTTCTAGAACTATCCTTGAGCTATTCATAGCTGGGGCTGGCATGCCTGGTTCGCACACAAGACGGTGGGTACCAGATGCCCAAGATGGCACCAAGCTCGGGCAGCGAAGTGTCGTTATATTTTGGTTGAATGAAAGCGTGGGACTGATAGAGATTTACCGCCGCATTACAGTTCAACACGGTGACAACTGTATGAGTCGAACACAAATGTATGAGTATTTTGAGAAGTTGAAAGAAGGCATAAACAGTGTTGAAGATTTCTCCGCGTCCAAGTCGCTCTTTCACTGCAATCACGGAAAACAACATTGCTAAAGTGGAAGACTTGATACGGAATAAGCGGCGTAGTACTGCAAGTGAAATTGCTTCACAGATGCAGTATAAGTGCAATATCAGCCCACCATATCGTTCATGATTAACTGAGGTTCAAGAAAGTGTATGCAAAGTGGATTCCGAATCGTTTGATACCGGAAATGAAAGAGAGACGTGTTGATGTGCGCAGGGAACTTTTGAAGTTGACAGTGGGGCATTTCTTCATCGTATTGGCACTGCAGATGAAGGTTGGTTCATTTCTACGAACCGCAATGAAAGAAGATAATGGAATAGCGACATCCTTCATCTCCCAGACGGAAGAACAAGCGTACTCAATAGAGCGCTGGAAAGTAGTGTTAACGTTGTTTTGTGACTACAAGGGATCAATTCTTTAACATTACATGCCACGAGGTCAAAATGCCTACTCCAACCTTCTGCGTGAGAAACTGAAACCAGCCATTCTCTAGAGAGGACGTGGTCTGGTGTCTGATGGCGTGCTGTAGCTGCCTGACAATGCAAGACCACACACTGTGAATATAACATTGTCTACTATCGAGGACCTACGGTTTATTTGGCCCAAAGAAATATGCACTACCTTGATCAAGATTCCAGAATGACAAGGAAGTCTAGTCAGTGATGCATTAGTGGTTATGCACACGTTCAAAAGATGTTTCTTTCTGTGGAATCAGTGCCCTTGACACGCACTTGCATAGGTGCATTGAACTATGGGGGGACTATGTTGAAAAATAGTAATGTAGTTATTTCGTGCTTTTAATGAATATTCTCCTAAAGCATATTTCCGGTTATTTATTAAATGGGCCTTTTTGCTAACAAAACTTGACCACGCCAAATAAATTATTTGCCGTATGCTTATTGAAGATAAGAATAGACTAGAAAATAAACATAGCTTTCTTTAAATTGCTGCAATCACTTGTGATCCATCACTGCAAACTCGAATTCCATGCCACTCTGAGCTAATATTTTAAATTTAGGATTAGAAGTCATTTTAATGTTAGAAAACATTGCAGCAGGTAATAGCTACCAGAAAAAACACCTGTTATATTTTGTAATATATGTGAGATTGGAAAATTCTTGCTCTCAAGCAGAAATTATACATTTATAACATTGACCTTTAACTTTGTGTGTTATCATAAATCATATGCGTGAAGATTTCGGGATTACAGAATTGTGATTATCTTTTTACCTAACTGTAATTAGCTTTAAAGTATCATCAGAATAGGAATTGCATATGATTCAGATTCCATTGAAGAGCCCAGAAATATTCTGAACGTTCCGTGTTAATCCCGTGATATTTGCAATAGGGTAAGGAAAGGTAATTTGGTGATAATTGTTACGATAATTCCCTTTTGAAGATACCTCAAGGTCTGTGCTCCATTAGCACTTTAACCTTCATGGCATATCATCTATTTACAACGCACTATCTGTGCCATGTCTTGTTCTCGGTAACAAAGATCAGTCATTCGCAGAAATCCGAGAGAAATGTTGTGTTGTAATTTACGAGTACAGTAATATTAAGTGAAATCCATTGAAAGTGCTTTATTTTCTGTATGCCATTTTGTGTAAAAGGATTTGAGCAGAATGTTTTAAGGGCAGAAAAGTTCAAACTCCCATCAGTGTTTTAGTAAAGACCTTATGTTGTTTCAGTTAATTTTAAGCCTGTGAACCTTATCTAAAACTTTAAACAATATGAATTTTCTCCAAGACATTTCAAGGTGAAAGTCACTTCTTGATATTCACAAGATGTCAGAAGCAAGACAGATACAATCTGAATTCAGTGCTGCTTTTTCATGTAACCATTCCATGAAAATTGTCACGTACAGGACATTAATGAGGGCATAACCATGTTCGTATATAACGATTCTTGTGAAAAATAGTGTAATTAATCAGATTGATACATTGTTTCATGTACATTTGGTTAGGAAAAGTTATGGTTAGTAATTCATAATGTCACCAAATAACTTATCTACTATCACCAAATAACCTACTCTTATCACCAAATAAACTTCACCTTTAGTGTTGTTTTCATTGTGTTTCTTTGTTTTTCAATTACTGTGTGTTTATTGTATCTTAGTAGAATAATGGAAAACATTGCCTAGAAGGATTGTTCCAATATATAAATATAGTTGAACAAAACGATCTTTTTTTTCTTATAAAAATTCATTTAATATAATATATCACAAAATTACCTTACCCTCTATAAAAAGATTCCGAGAGATGCCTTACATAATATTTTTTTTTTCGTTTCTTAGCCAGGATTTCCTAGGAATCACCTGGATTGAATGTTATCAACTAATGTTTAATTTTTTTCAGATTGGATTCGAATAAAACATGGGTCCGCGGTGACTCAGTTGGTAGAGCGTTCACCTTTGGTGCTAGGGGTCGTCGGATCGATCCCTACTCATGCCATCTGGGCTTTGTGATGGACAAATACCGTGTGCGTGGGTTTTCTCTGAGTGCTCCCGTTTCCTCCCACTTTCTTCATTCCAGCAGTTAATCCCATCATCACCCATATAGCCTGGCCCAAAGTGGCCTAAAGGCCTTAAAATAAGGTCGAATAAAACATGACTACTACAGAGTCATATTCCAAGATACTCCTGTGCTGTTCGTGGGAAATCGTGTCAATATTATCATGGAATTAAATCAAAGTCCACACAATTATTTTGTGTCTCTTTCTATTTGTAATTGTTTTCTAGTTTCAATGGTTTATTTTTTGTGATATATAACTGGTTATGTTGTTGAAAATTTCTATAGTACGACAGCCTCAATCTCGTGCGTACATACAACAGAGAAATATTCGAAGTCGTTGTTTTAGTTCCAAAAGATAGGACCACAATATTTTTAAATATGTAAAAATTATTTTCTACAAGCCATTTTCGTAACTGTCGACTTCGGACCGTCTAGATAATATATGTGCAATGCTCTTTGAAAATTTGCTGCAGGCGGATTCGAACCTGCGACCTTGTGAACGCTGGCGTAACGCTTTAGACCACACGTCTACCCGGTCAGCTGTTTTAAATATGTGTATAGTGCATTAGGCAAATGAACCACAAATCTAGAGTCAATTAATACCATGAGTTATGAAATAAATCATATACTACAAACGATTTTGGCCTACCTATCCTCTTTCTCTAAAGCGTAAACCTAATAAAGTCTTGGAAGAAAAATTAAAGTGGGGGAAAGAGGAGTTAGTTTGAATTCCTTCTTTTAACACATGTATAACTTAAGTAGATCTGCGGCTGCTATGACAATGGTAAGTCGCACACAACACCACTTTTGTTAGGAAATGAACGCTGGTCGTTCTCTTCTAACTTAAAAAGAGGAATGCACAATCTGTGATGGAAGAGAAATTTAGCTCCAGTACTCTCACATCTCACGGGTATCCCAAAGATTTCTATAGCAATTTCGTGTGATATGCTATTTACGGAAAATTTGCTGACGTTTGACTCTCACGGGGATGTTCGCTGGAGAAAAGCAGATCTCGATATTCCGAGTGGGATGTGAATTGGATCTTTCGTCTGTGTAGAATATTCTCGATATGTTCCAACTATGTTAATGGATAAATGCTATTCTTGGTATATTTTAAAGCCGAAGTATGCAACTTTAAGTTTTCGTGATTAAATAAATAACATTATTTACTTGTTTACACTTAAAACCTAGATATATACCAAATATATTATATAATTAGAATCAGTTTATCAAGTGAAAACTACGCTGAGGTGCCAAAAGTTGTGGGATAGCGGAAGGGAACTAGTTTACGGCGCGGTAACATCGTGGCAAACTGGTCGAACGGTGCGAAGCAGCTGCAGTGTGGTCAGTTGGACTTCTGGGATAAGTGTAGTGACTCGTCGTATACCGTAATGATGATGACAATTAATGGTATTTGAGCGCGAGACAATAGTTGGTGCTAGAGGAATGGGCATGCGATTTCGTGACATTCAATTTTACTCTCTCCACAGTGTCAAGAGTGGACCGTTGGAAGCATTACGACCCATCTAGGTAAACGCAGTGTCTACACACAGGTACTGAATGGTTGCGACTGACGACGCCTGGGCAGACTCTTCCGGGCAAACAGACAAGCAACAATGCGTGATCTGACAGCAGGAATCAATGCAGGGCGTCCCAGGAACGTGTCTCAGAGGTCAGCGCAGCACAATTTCGTCTCCATGGGGTATCGCAACAGAAGAATGACACGTGTGACACTGCCCATGGGCGGCGGCGGTGGATTGGGCCTTAGAGGACTGGTAATGTGTAGCGTGGTCAGATGAGTCACGTTTCCAATTGGTAGGGTCCGGGTGTGGCGCAGACTTAATGAGGACATGGACCCAAGTTGTCAACAAGGCCCTGTACAAACTGGTGGTAGCTCCGTCATGGCGTGGGACGTATTTACCTGACATGGTTTGGGCTCTCTGTCTGCTTGAACCGGACATTGATCGGTTAGCTCTATGTTCAGCTGCTTAGTGACCATCTCAAGCCTCGACTTTGTATGTCCTACCAACAATGGAATTTTCCATAATTACAATGCACCATGTCACCGGACCCAATGATGCGTGCCTGGTTTGAGGAACATTCTCACAACTTCCAACACATGATTCCTCCCCCCCTAGATTTCCTGACATGAACCCTATCTAGCACATGTGGGATATCATCGAACGGGCTATTCTTGCTCAGGATACTCAATCTGCAACACCACTGTGGAAATCAACCAAGATGTCTGCACAATGCACATCCCTCCAGCGGACTACCAGCTACTTGTCGCGTCCCTGCCAAGTCGAGTTGCTGCACGTTGCCGTGTTCGAGGGCTTCCCGCGCGTTAGTAGGTAGGTGTTTAATGACTTTTGGCGCTTCAGTGTATAGAGAACTGTTAATTGTTACGCCTATAAGCTTACAGATTTAGGGGAACGTTTCGTGAAAGATTCTATTGAGTACTTTACGTCTAGGATTTTTATCATAACTCTTTGAGAGATAAGTGAATTAATTTTTTGTAATCATTTTTAATGTAAGCTGAGGTCACCTCGAAGTTCTCCTTAGGACATTCAACTCCTCTTGCAAGAGTCCAATAAGTCTTTGTTGTATTGATTCATTGTTGTTTTGGTTAGGTTGAGATTCATTATTGCAGATTCAAGTATTCATTATTGACAATAGTTGCCCTTGTTTGTCATTTGAGTAAAGTATAAAATAAATTATTTTACCCCTTCCATATTATATATCGATCTTCTTCTCACAATCTAGGTGTATTTAAGTATTTAAATTCACCCAATACTATGCGGAAAACAACTATTGTTGGTAATAAGTTTGCTAATATGTTATCGTGTAGCAAATGGTATTTAGTTTCCAAAATTGATATTTGGCCAATTGTATGCGTGTTTTAAAAATAACAAAATCGTGGAAAGGTATGACATTTTGAGGGATATTTTAAAGTGAAATATAGCATTTCTTATAATTCTACATACGAAGTGTATACCAAGAACAATTTTCTTGTTTGGGTATATCATAGGCGACCTCGGACTTATATTATTGATACTTAAAAAGGAAGATGTTTTAACAATACGCTACACGACTAGTTTTATACCAAGCATATCGTTCGAATACTTTCTTCACTGATTATAACACACATCATGGAGCCGCCTATGACTTACCCAAAGACAATGATTTGCTCAAAGCCAATTGGTATGCATATCATATGCAAGTTAAACAAATTGTTCAATTTTATTGTTTTACTGTGCTTCGCTCTGGCTAGTCTCCAATGAATAACGAAAATTTTGACCTCCCTCTCTCTTTGTGTATACATAGGGTGTTGCAAAATAACACTGACAAAACACTTCATCAGATTCCTGATATTAACTAACTCTATGGCTTATAGAACTCGCAAGTTCATTACCGCATTAGCAAATGTTCGAGAGTGAATTCTATCCTCGGCAACATCAAGCCAGTTTTCATCACGAACACCTACTTCTGGAAGATCTCTTCTAATATTGTCTTCCCAACGACGTCTCGGTCTTTCCAATGGTCTCCGTTTATCCGACCTTCCAATCAGATATTCCTGACATTAAAATACGAAGTAAGTAGACCATCAAGGATACACAGGTTATAGGCTGCCGAAAGCGTGAGAAAATGAACTTCAAAGCTCGATATTTCCAATACTATTAACAGTAAAACTGCGGCGACCTGGTACTCTTGAAAACTTCTATCTTGCTTTATCCAAAAATGTAAATCCGTGTTCCAACACTGTGCAATTAGGGCGCAAGGGATTTCCAAAGGAAAAGGAGATTCTCAGATATTCACTCAAGTAAAGGTGAGTCAAAATATACATGAATGGTAGTATCTTCCAGCTAGTTACAATAATTCGTTTACGGCAAGTCGATATTTCAAACAGATTTCCTCTGGGAACGAATTTTTAAAATAATATGCGTGGTTTCAACATTTACTATACACAAGGTTATTTATGAAGAAGGTAATAACAAATATACGTGGTTGCATCACAAACAGGAGTAAATAACATACATTTCAACAAACGTTTGGTGTTATTTTTATCAGTAAAAGAGAGTGTCACTGACAGGTAAGATGGTGGCAGTGGTACGTTTATCATCTGTACTGAAAAAGAAAGTCATCTTATTCGTGCTTATTTCGCCGGTGTTTACTTCAGTGAATGTCTTTGAGGAATCTCTTGCGCATCAATTGCACAATTTTGGAATATTCATTTTTGGATAGAGTAAGTTTGAAGTCTATAAAGGTATTATGCTGTCTTAGTTCTACTGTTAATAATAGTATTGGAAATATCAAGTTCCAGTGTTCATTTTCCCACGCTTTTGGCAACATATAGCACCAAAACGAGGCATTTGTGCATTCTCGATGGTCTATACTTTAAGTTTATTTTCATGTAAGGAATCTGGTGTTGTAGTTGTGTCTCGCCCTACGTCACGATGCATCATAGTGACGTCATTGCATGTCCTACTTGTTTCTATTCTTGTTCTCTTATTTTTGATCATAGGATACTTACATGAAAAGTGTCCTTGGATATGATTGGCTGCAGAGTAATTGAATTAAATTATGAATTTCTTCCTTTTCGGCTGATTTTACTCTCTTCCGTTTTATTTCCTTTTTGAATAAATTATGTTTGCCATTTGATATTAATGATAAGCCGGTAATTGCTAGTATATAGGTTGTTGCTAGTATAAACAATCAAGGGGCTATTTTTTCCCGTTCTTGTTTTTCCTAGCTAGATGGGATGTGTGAGTTTTTGTTAACACAAGTTCAAATGATGGAACTTGCAAGTTTTGCGTATTATTTACAAGATCCTGTATTTCTGCATTTAAAATAGGATCATTACAGTTCCAAGAACTTCGTGAATAACGTCAGGTAAGTCGGATTTCAGATAGAAATAGTTAATTATTTATTTTTCTTTAAATTTACGTGATTTTAATATCGCGCATTGATTTGTGTAGCAACACAACATTAATTCAATTTATATATACTGTATGTATTGCGTTCTCTAACGATTAATAATGATGATATTTTTCCTTTTTTAGTGCTATGCTTAATACTATAATCATGTCACACTAAACATTTTGCAGAAGGACACCACCTATTCCGCCAGATATGGTTGGGTTTATAACGTAGTCTGATTTCCCTAACCTCTCAAAATTCTCTGTCTTTGCTTTAGCCTAAGTTTTTCTTAAAATTCATCAGCAATTCTTGTTCAGTAACTTAGTTTTTTAATGAAGTTAGGTGAAGTTAATATGCTATTGAATTCATTCAGCTTAGCCGATAAATTCTGTGAATTCTTAACATGCTCAGCTTCTGTACTAATATTTATATTCAACGCAAAATACCAAAGCTTTTCTTATAGTGATATTAAGAACACTTTAAGTTCAGATATGTTAATTAATCTTGCTATTTTGTAGGTTTGATTAATTCAGCTCGTGTTAATTTTATGCAGTGATTGCTTAATACTGTGCAATTGTATTGAGCTGCCTAATTGTGACAGCTGAATACTTTTATTGAAATATTTAATAACTCAATATAACCAAACCTAACCTTTTCTA
>JAGDQP010015927.1:0-26767 GCA_022664845.1 Lepisma saccharinum | reverse complement strand
CCTCTAGACGAAGCCACTTCCTCGTTATTAAGGAAAGGACTGAACTTAGCTCCAGTTCCTAAGACCATACCAACAGCACATATAATCTCCAGCATAGAACAAGCAGTACATTCTCTACCAGTAGAAGAAGCAGAAGAAATCCACCAGAACATAAGTTTGGCCCTAAAAGGGGCCAAACTGCCTAAACCTGACATCACCAAAGATGAAAGAACAGCACTTAAGAATCTTCGTCAAGACGCCAGCACCACTGTATTACCAGCAGATAAAGGAAACGCCACTATACTCATACCTACTGAAGCCTACAAGAAGAAGATGTCAGATTTACTTAACGACTCGTCCTATAGACAACTCAAGAAAGATCCCACCGCCAGTATTCAACGTAGAATTGCCACCCTTCTGAAGAAGGCAAAATTGCCAGAAGAAATAAGCAAGAAAATCACATCACAAAACTGCCAACCACCGAGACTGTATGGACTACCAAAAATACATAAGACTGCCATCCCAATGGGGCCCATTGTCAGTGCAATTGGAAGCCCAACTTACTGTCTGGCCAAGTACCTCACTTCTATTCTTCAACCCTTGGTGGGACAGTGTGAACACCACGTCAAGAACTCATATGAATTCGTGGAAATACTGAAGACCATACGTATTTCTCCAGACGACACCCTAGTCAGCTTCGATGTGGTCTCTCTGTTTACCAAGGTTCCAGTACAGGACACGTTGCTTTTACTCAGCGAGTACTTCCCACAGGAGATTGTAGATTTATTCAAGATTACATTAACTTCCACATATTTCATCTTCGACGGAAAGTACTATGAACAAACAGACGGCGTCGCCATGGGATCACCTCTCTCACGAGCAGTGGCAAACTTCTTCATGGAGAGTTTCGACCAGAAAGCACTAGAATCAGCACCATTAAAACCATCATGTTTTTATAGATACGTCGATGATACATTTGTCATTTGGCCACATGGTAGAAGTGCGCTACAGTCGTTCCTTGAATTTCTCAACAATCAACACAGCAACATCAAGTTCCCCATGGAAACAGAAACGGAGGGTTGCATACCATTTCTAGACATCCTCATTCGTCGCAAGCCTGATGGAAGTCTGGGCCACAGTGTTTATAGGAAGCCTACCCATACCGACCTTTATCTTAATGGAAACAGTTTTCACCATAAATCGCAACGCAATACAGTCATCAGCACACTTGCACTTAGAGCAAAAGCCATCTCAGACCAAGAAAGCCTACCTAGGGAACTTGCACATCTCAAGAAGACCTTACTGCAGAATGGATACAAGAAAAATGACATTCGTTTGGCCCTAAAAAGGACCTTCTCCAGCAAGATGAAGACCACCTCAGATACTGAAGATCCAGTCAATATTGCAATCCTGCCCTACACTGGTAAACTTTCTGGAAAGGTTGCAAGAATCCTGAGGAAACACAACATCAAAACTATTCACAGACCACCGTCAAAAATCAGAAACCTACTTCGTCCAGATAAAGACGACTTGGGTCTTAAGGCACCAGAGATATACTGCATTCCTTGTAAATGCGGAAAAACGTACATAGGACAAACAGGACGAACAATAGAACATCGATGCAAGGAGCATCAAAGATACATCAAGCTATTTTATCCGGAGAAATCAGGTCTGGCAGAACACAGCATAACACAAGGGCATAGAATTTTATTTTCTGAAACTAAAATTATCTCAAACAGCTCCAATTACTGGGAAATAATAATAGAAGAATCTCTTGCCATACTACAAAATCCTAATAATGTCAACAGAGATACATAATTTCAACTCAGTCAGACTTGGACACCAGTCATAAAGAAAGCACACATGAAAACGACCAATCAGCATCAAGCTATAGGCCGACCAACCAGAGGCACGGATTCTTAAGCTCCGCCCCCTACCGTTTCTATATACAGTACGCATGAACTGGTCTCAGTACACTTGCCCTGGTGATGAGAACAATATCTGTTCTTGAAACGTCGGCTCTATGGTCGGACTTCACCTGGCTGACATCCCGAGAACATCTCTATAGAATTTATAATTGTATTCCTAAACGTATGTGACTTCGTTATTATCATGAGAAAAATGTATTGTATTAATTAATTAGTCAGTGAAACTCAGCAATAGAAATAAAATCGCCTAAAGAGTGTAACATCCTATTATTTTTCACAAATACTGTAGTTCTATCAGCAAAGACACGGTGAAATAAAGTGAATATTCCGACAGAAGAATACAGACACCCATGCCACAGCAATAACACAGTAGATGGTTTTGAATTGGATTATCGGTTGAGGTATGTTTGGCAGCGTCTAAACTGAATGGCGTAGAGAACACTGTGTTTAGTTTATTTTCATTCGTAATAACTTTGGTAAGCTTTATTTTGTATATGCCATTTTAGTAACTTTTGATATTGACCCGTACAGATTATACGAGTGCAATACTTGTTAAAATCCACACCCAACATATATGTTCCAAGCGATATTTGAACCCGTCACCTAGGAGACACTGGCCTTACACCACACAAACACCTAGGCCGCCTATTTTCTTTCGTGTGCTATGAATGATTTGAACCTGTTAATATTAACAACGCGGCTTGATATAAGCAGTCCCTGGGTAGAAGAAAACGCGTTGTTATCGGTCTATTGAATAGCTGTGATGGTCAATATGAGTGTCTGATTGCTAGAATAACTGTAAAGGGAAGGCCAATGTTTATCTCTGTTGTATATTTTGAACCGGTTTCAGGTATAGATTTGTATGATAATCTATTTGCATGCATTGAATCCACTTGTCCGCAAGGCAGTCCTATTCTCCTCATCGGAGACTTCAATTTACCGTAGATAAACTGTACCGAATTTGATTTTGAATTAAGCACATCTTTAAAGTGTAGAAATTTATATAATTTTATAAATTTTTATGATTTGAGATCGTTCAACAATGTTGCCAATAATAATAATCGCACACTAGATCTAGTTCTGTCAAATCTTGAAAGTGTTGAAGTTATTAGAGACTTGTTACCGTTGGACCGGAAGAAATCCACCACCCAGCTATAATAATAGACATAGTTAACTGAAAGGTCAAGAAAGAAAAGCAGAAAAGTAACACTTATTATTAGAATTTTATTAAGGCAAATTTTCTGGTGGTGTATCAGGAACTACAAGCTATCGATTGGGAATTCTTAATTCAATTTACTTCAATTTTATTCCATCTTAAAGCAGTACATCCACTATTGATATCGTCCAAAATACATTAAAATTTTATATTCATACTGTTAAACATTTGTTACATTACACATATATACTCATATATTTTCATATACATAGGTTCATTTACTTGCATAAACATTTAAATACATGTCCATATACTCACATACATACATACTTACACACACACACATTTATACATAAACACATAGAACATATAGCTTTTATTAACATTAAGGACAATATTTCAAAATTTACGATATATCAGTTCTTTAAAACATGTCTAAAAAGTTCATTGACAACAAAAAATTAAAATAGAATATACAATACAAGTGTAATGACAGCACAAAAGATGTTTACATTTGGTGTCATCTTAAGATTAAAAAATGAAATAGAAAAATAACATGTTTATAATTAAAATCAAATGAAACTAATAAAAAAAGTTTTAAAATTATATAACTTACGAACCAACAAATTTCAGCTACGACCTAAAATGAAACTTTGTTTCCTCAAGAGTGTATCCTTCACTGTGTATTAATAAATTCTTCACTTCATGTTTAAATTTTATAAAAGTGAGGCATTTTATTTCATTAGGTAAAAGATTATAAAATCTTATGCCTTGAATAACATATGACTTTTTTAATTTCTCAAGTCTAACTCTAGGTTTTATAAGCATATGCTTATTCCTAGTATTATGGAAATGAACATTGGAGCCTTCATCAAATTCATTCAGATGTGTTTTAATATATAATACTGACTAAAAAATAAAGTTGCTTGGAACAGTTAAAATTCTAAAACGCTTAAAATATCTTTTACATGATTCACGTCTAGTTAAATTAAAATTTATACGAATTGCCTTCTTCTGCCATAAAAACACCACCCTAGCATTAGGAGCGCTTCCCCAAAATAATATACCATAATTTATGTGAGATTGAGTAAGCGCATGGTATTTCATTATCAGGTATTTCATAGATAAAGAATATTTTAATCTTCTTAGCAAATATAGGTTTTTTGCTAATTTCTTTATAACACTATCAATATGAGTGTTCCATGACAACCTATTATCCAGATGAATCCCCAACAACTTAACAGAATTTTTAGTACGACATATTAAAGAATTGAGGTTTAAGTCAAAAATAATATTTTCTGTTTTATCAAAATTCAAAATAAAATCATTTTGTTTGAACCATAAACAAGCCTGATTAAATTCTTTTGCCATCTCAGTATTTAAAATAGCTAAGTCTTTATTACCCAGTAACATTTTGGTATCATCTGCGTATAATATAGGTCTTGAGCACAGTGATTGAGGAAAATCATTCATATATATTGTAAATAAAAATGGTCCCAAAACAGAACCCTGTGGAACACCTCTATTTATAATCATGGTTCCAGAAATATTGTTGTTTAAGAGCCTAATAAATGTAGTTCTTTCCCTTCTATTCCGTAAAGAGATAACTTTTTGATTAGTAAAGTATGTGAAAGAGTATCGAAAGCTTTACGTAAGTCGACTAAAGTTGCAGAAGTTATCATTTGTTGTTCCATATTTGAATAGATTTCGCTAACTACCCTTTCTACCGCGTCAATCGTTCCATACCCTGCTCTGAACCCATACTGACAGTCATTAAGAAATTTATTAATTTTAAAGTAGGCGCACAATTGTTCCAGTAATACATGTTCAAATACCTTGGAAATTACAGGAGTAATTGGGCGATAATTATTGGGGTCCTTTTTATTATCTTTCTTATATATTGTGACAATGATTGTGTTTTTTAATATACTAGGAAAAATACCTCGAACAATAGAGTTATTTATAGGATCACATAGGGGAGAAATAATTAGGTCTATTATATGCTTAAGAACGTAAGCAGACATACCAAAACTGTCTTCAGAATGACTACATTTCATTTTCTTTATATCAAGGATATTAGTAGCTGGAGAGATTTTGTCAAATATGAATTTATGTTTCATCACTTCGCTCAAGTTTATAAAAAATTTACTTTCTGCTGGATCACAGAGAGATGTATTACTTTGTTTGGGAATACTGCCTGCAAGATGGCGTTTAAAATCATCAGGAGAGATTTCACTAAGCTCATTACAACATAAAACCGATGACTCTTTTTTGATTACTGACCATGCTGCCAATCCCTTATTCTTAGACTTCATAATAATTAAGTTGTTATAATTAATCTTTGCTTTTGGAATTTCATTTCTATAAATTCTTTTCAGATTATTAAATTTGGACAAATTATGCATATTGCTATTTTTCATAAGTAAATAACAATGGTATAGTTGTTTTTTTATTGCACGTAAATGGGAAGTGTACCAAGGATGGTTCTTTAGAGTGAGTATGAGTTCTCTTCTTACATACTAACGGACAGAATTTTTGAATTCCATCTTGCAACAATTTAATAAATCTTGCCCAGGCTAAATCCATATTATTTCATAAACATAATAATGAATCAAAATTGATAGATGATATAAAATTCCGCAAGGCCATAATATTTCTAATATAAAGTTGACGATATTTAATATTTATATCATCAAATATTAGGGAATTTACACTAGTCGAAGTTTCATATGTCAGCCAAACCCCAAGGTGATCAGATATCCTAGGCTCGACCGTACCACACGAAACTCGGCCAATATCCAAAGCAGTGATCACATTATCTAAATATGCATCCTGCCTAGTAGGCAAATCATTAAGGTAAACCGAATTCAAGGAACTCAATAACCTTTTAAATTTTTTGAGTACACCCGAATCTTTCAAAACATTAACAATCAAGTCACCTATAATAATGAACTTGTATTGTGAGGAATTTACAAAGGCATTACAGAGTATTTCAAGTTTTTCCAGAAACATATCAAAATTCGAGTCGGGTGTACGATATAATGAAATGAGTATAACTTTCAATTTGATCAATTTTATACCAATAATTTCAAACGTTTTTAATTCACAAACATTAGACAAGTCCAGTACTTCGAATTCTAAACTTAAATCCTTCCTTAAAAACATGGCGACACCACCACCATTAAGTTCCTCTCTACAATAATAATTAACTAAAGTATAATTTTGTGGTATGTACATACCAATTTCATTAGTATTCAACCAATGCTCATTTATACATAAAAAATGACTAGGCATATCCTGTAAGATAATTTCCAATTCCCCAAGTTTATTTCTTAAAGACTGTGTATTAAAATGCAAAATATAAATTAGTGAGTTTACGGCACATTGACCATTAGAGTTACAACTCGTTCCTTTCAAATGTTCAATAACATGGTCCAAACTGGGAGATGGGTGTAAGAGAATACCTGATGAGCTAAACCGCAGAGATTTTACTGCGGATGACGTTACAAGTTTCCCTGGTTCTCCCAAGGTAAAGCAATTTTTCCTTTGCCCATAAGGTTTTGAGTAAAATTATGTAAGTGTATCGGTATGTTAATGACCTAGTGAGTAAATTCTATGATATTGTTTATGAAATATTTGATAGGTGTGTTTCCCGTAAAATAAGTACTGTTTCAAAGTATCTGTGTTGGTTCACCAAAGATATTATTAGAAAACTTAAGGTCAAGGCATATTATCATAAAAAATCCATGGTCAAAACCATGAACTCAACACCTTTCTATCAAGAATTTGCTCGATTACGTAGGGAAATTAAGAAAGACATTAGAATTGCCTATAAGAGTTTTATAATTAATTCTGAAAATAATATCAATTCCAACTCGAGCGAACTATGGAATTTTATCAAAAATAAAAAAAGGCACCTACCACCAAATGTATTAAAATTTGAAGGTCAGGAGTTGTTTAGCAATGATGAGATATTGCATTCATTCGCTCAGTATTTTCAATCGGTATTTCTATCATCCTCTCACACATATAATAATGTTAATGGTGATGCTGTTAGTAATAGAAATGATGAAATAGGGACACTGTGCATTGACCAAATTCAACTATAAAGGAAGTTGAAAATGCTATCAGAAATTTAAAATCGAACACGACAGTTGGTTCTGATGGCATACCCTCATATGTAGTTAAGGAATGTGTTGATATATTTAAATATCCCCTATCGATAGCATTTAACTGAACCCTAAAAACATGTACTTTTCCCGACAAATGGAAATCTGTCCTTTTTTGTCCTATCCCAAAATCTAATAATAGTAGAGACATTAATGACTTCAGGCCAATTGCAATATTACCAACTTTTGCAAAAGCATTTGAGCAGATCTTATGCAAGAGAACTAGGAATCATATTCAACCAGTTATCTCAACTAAGCAGCATGGCTTTGTTTCTCAGAAATCCACGGTAACAAACTTGGCAGTTGTTACGGACTGCATAGCAAATGCGTTGGATGAGGGCAAGCAAGTTGATGTGATTTATATTGACTTTGAGAAAGCATTTGACAGAGTTAATCACAACATTTTACTGGAAAAATTAAATCACTATCACTTCTCACCCACTGTGATTAGGATCCTCTATTCGTATTTAACAAATCGCAAGCAATCAGTTGTCTATAAAGAATAAAATCATATAAATATTCTGCATTCTCAGGAGTTCCTTAGGGTTCGAACCTAGGACCTTTATTATTCCTCTTATTTGTTTACGATCTTCCTGATTATGTGCCTGATAATGAAAAATTGTTATTTGCAGATGAGTTGAAAATATATACAAAAGTCAACTCAATCGGAGACTGCATAAGGCTTCAGCAAAGCTTAGATAAAATTTCAAACTGGTGTGCTATTAATCAACTTGGAGTCAACATATGTAAATGTAAAGTATTATCATTTAATAGAAATAAAACCACTCATCAATTTGATTATTCCATTAATAAAATTGTACTAAACAGACCTACTGTAGTTAAGGATCTTGGTGTCAGTTTTGACTCGAAATTGGCTTTTAACATACACGTTACAAATATAACAAATGAAGCCTTGAAGTTACTAGGATTCGTAATTAGGACGGGAAGAGAATTCAATAATATATCAACATTGGAAAAAATTTACTATGCTTATGTTCGCTCCAAGGTAGAATATGCTTCTTCTATTTGGAATCCATATCAATTGAAACATTGCCAACAATTAGAGAAAATCCAATCAAAATTTTTTAAATTCCTGACTTTTAAAGAAACTCGAATCTATCCTGCTTATGATAGTAGTTACAATGCAGTCATTAAGAACTTTAATATTCAGAGCTTAGAACAAAGGCGCAACATTGCTGATCTGTTATTTCTTCAAAAAAAAATGTTCAAAATAAGCTAGATTGTATGGATTTAGTTTCAACATTACAGTTTCGTGTTCCATCATCTAAAACTCGCGTTAATAATACTGGTCTCTTCCACTGTAAAAAGGCAAGATATCTTGATGAGGTCACCAATCTGGAAAATTTATACTATATATAACAAATTCTGTACAGTTCACAATGATCTGGACGTATGCTTTATGTCGCCTAAAGAATTTAGAGATGCAATTGTCAATAAAGTCTGTACAACTACTTTGTAAAGCTCAACACTATAATTAGGCCATTGTCTGCTGTGTTGTCACTAAATAAATAAATATAAATAAATAATCACCAGCAGTTCTCTCTTCGATTTATCATCAGCAAAATGTTATATTTGTTTATACCACCTTCATAGATTCTGTCACTTCCATTATTATTGTTGTTATCCTAGCAGAGATCTCTTGATGATTGCATTATTTCGCAATGATTCCGCCAGACTCCTTCTCTAGACATGTCACCCCCAAATCCTTGAGAGCACCCACATCTTTAAAATTGTTACGGTAAAAAAATCGAAAGAAACCGTGAAAAACTCCACTTACACCCTCCAAATTTTTCCTTTATACATACCCCTACACTGAAAATCAGTGCGAAATCCCTGCTTTTGAGACTTTTATCTCTCAAACATTGCGATGATTGCTCAGGACTACGGGTGAGCCGGGAAACTAAACAGGATGAGAATCAATGCTTAGTTTTACACAAAATCTCGGATATTCCACGCCGGATCTAAACGGGATATTCCTGGAATATCCTGTGCTATATGTGTAGTTAGGGTACCGTATCATCTTTCAGTCAAGATGACGAGCGGCGGGTCATACCAATTCCGAGACATTAGTCACTATACCACAGGGTCTGGATAGCACGGTTTGACTTCTCAATGCATATACGATTTATTTAAGTTTCAACATTTTGGGAACTTTGATATTTTCCTAGGTTGTTGAAAGTTCGTAAAATATTTTTGTCAGTAAGCAAGAACCATTCAACTTTGTGATTTCAGAAAGACGCGAATCGTTGAATTTTAATTTAA
Organism: Lepisma saccharinum; assembly: GCA_022664845.1. NCBI lineage: Eukaryota > Metazoa > Arthropoda > Insecta > Zygentoma > Lepismatidae > Lepisma > Lepisma saccharinum. The sequence goes on along the minus strand of JAGDQP010015927.1, from coordinate 17,252 downwards.
TTTTTAAGCCCTTTAGGTAACTTTAGTTCTCTCTCACAGGTAAACACACACACACACACACACACACAGAGAGAGAGAGAGAGAGAGAGAGAGAGAGAGAGAGAGAGAGAGAGAGAGAGAGAGAGAGAGAGAGAGAGAGAGAGAGAGAGAGAGAGAGAGAGTTAGTTACTTACGTACTTACTTACTTAGTGAATAAAATGATTCTTAGAATAGCGCATTGAAAACTGCCTCTTCTACCCCCCTCTCCACTTGCGTGGCTTGTAGTGAGGATCTGGCTGGAACTTCTCGTCGGGAACTACGCTTCGACCTTGGATAACCTTTCCCTCCTTCATCACGTCAACACCTGTAATATCTTTTTCTTTCTGTGTACTATAACGTATGAGCTTTTTGTTTTTTTACAATACTTTTACATATGAGATTGATTAATCAACTTAGTACGAATATTTTTAGTATACGGTGGACAACGTCTACCAGGGACAGACTTCGATCCTGTCACTGGAACTCTGGGTTTATACTTATAATTATTACTGTAACCAAATTGAGGTTGAGAAGCACAACATACTACATATGTTTGACCAGTTTGTTGAGCATTTTTATTGTAATTTTGGTTTTGTTGTTGGCGCGGACTATAATTTGAGTTTGTCTGTCTCCCTCTCGGACGGAATAGTTGTTGGGGTTGCCTACTTTGATTTCTGTATTGATTTCTATAATATTAGGTCTGATATTGGGGTGCATTGTTGTTGTGGATAATCAGTGTGTTTCTGATGCTAAAAGTATGTGTTATTATAGGGCTGTTGTGGCGGAGCTCGAAACTGTGGCCTACGAATATCCTTCGCCGTCGCGCTGCCTATAGTTCGTATATCGTTGATTATACGGTCTATTGCCATTGTAGTATCTGTGCTCATTGTAATCTTGATAGTTACTATGATATATGAGTCTACGTTGGTGACGCCTATCTGAAGTGGAATTTCGTTCGAAAAATTGTTTTCTAGGTTTTGTTTGGTGGCAATGATCCAGCACTTGCCTCTAAGCCAAGTTTATCAAATTTGGTATACAAAGTTTACGTTCTTCAGATGAATGTTCACGTTTAATTGTAACTGGACTTGACTTTGGTTTATCCAATTCTGTGTCTGAATTATAAGTTGACGAAGCTGTACTTGTGGTAGAAGGCAATGAAGAAATTGAAGAATACCTTTTTCTATTTTTACGTTTGCGTGACTCACTGTTTATTGAACGAATTCGTTTTTGTATCTTCCCGATTCAAGTTGTACAAGTTCTTCTAAAAGTTCGGGGATGTTCTGAAAAACACGAATCAAAATTTTGACGATGTAGTAAGGTCTGAGATCAAAGTGAAATTATCAAATTCAGGGCCGTTTTGGAGGGTATCTCTTGTTCTGATTTTAGGAGTAAAACTTCCATATCAAGCACGTATGACGTATTTGGCTCTTTGGGACACTGAGTACGTTCCCTTTTTAAAGAATTCCCACGTCGGATTTTGATCCTGGGCATCTGAAATGTGAGATGAGTTTCTTTTTGAAGTACGAATACGTACCTGTGTTTAAAGCATGTTTCTTGATTAAGACTTCAACACGGTCTCTGTAACGCCCGATAAAAAATGAATGTAGTATTTGTTTGCATTTCTCCTGTAAATTCATAAGTATTCTTGGCCTATACCTGGCCTTCAAATGACCTTAGAAATCTCGAAATGTCGTCAGTTTTGGAGTTAAAACGTGGTAACGGATAATGTGATGGTAGTACCATCACTTTGGGGTCTGTTGTAGCCATATCAGATTCTAGTTCGAGTCCAATTCACGGTCGGAAGGTTCTGTGTTTGAACCCGAAGCTGATGGTTCTGTATTATAAACAGAATGGTCTGATTCGGAAAATAAAGGTCGTGATTTGGCCGGCGAAAGTTGAAATGGTGACGGCTATTGTTCGGATTAGAGATGTCAATCCGCTCGGTTCGAGCGGCGAGTCTAACGTTCGAGCTTAATTCACTGTAACCAAGTCGAAGCGTGAGTCTCTCTGAGCAGCAACTCGGCTCGGCTCGAACACATAGTAAGCGCCGACTCTGCTCGATTCGAGCACATAGTGAGCGCTGACTCGACTCGATTGGAGCAGTTCTGAGAATCGACTAGACTCGAGCAGGTACTGAACCCCGACTTAACTCCACTCGATTAGTTCTGAGTACCGCCTCGACAAGCTACTAAGCGCTGACTTGACTGGACTCGAGCAGTTCTGAGTACAGAATAGACACGATTCTAGCAGTTGTGAGTACTGACTCGACTCGACTCGAGCACTTAGTGAGCACCGACTCAACACAACTCGACCAGTTCTGAGTACTGACTCGACTCGAGCACATAATGAGCGCCGACTCGGTCAAGGATTCCGCCAAGATTTTCAGTTTGAGGGAGTGTAAAGTCAAAATTGGGAGTGTGTAAATGGAGCTTTACACGATTTCGGTGTATTTTTAACCGTAAAAGTTTGAAAGTGGAGGGGTTGTTCTTGAGAATTTAGGGGGTGACGTCCCCCATAAAGGGTCTGTCGGAATCACTGGACTCGGTTCTAGCTTGTACTGACACTGAGCGCCAACTGACTCTACTCCAGCAGATAGTGATCAACAACTCGAATAGATAATGAACATCGATTCGTCTTAAGCAGGCAGTGAACAGCCCATGTTACCCGGTACCATTTCAGTATTATCCTAAAGGCAATAACACTTATAAACTGCAGTCAGGCACGATCCAGAATTTGATTTTGGGAGGGATCCATGGGCTTTGGAGGGGGCGGAAGGCTTTATCTGTGCATGAAATGTATATTAAATACAGGTAATTACACTTGAGGTATTTTTGCCTGTAACTCTGAATTGGAGGATCATGACCCACCTCTAAATACGTCCTTGACTAGTCAAGTTAATGTTTTTTAAAACATTCGTCGTGTTTATTATTTCCAGGCAATGTTGCCACACTTGGTACAATTGTACCAAATTCAGCCCTTTTTGTCATTCATCAAGGAAGTATCAAGGAATTTCAGGTAACGCATGCAAATTAAAAATAATTCTAATACACTGCAGTCTGTTCGCTACTTTAATATGATGTTTGAGTACAGTAACACTGAGAAATTATACTTGCAAATTTTGATTCGCATTCTAACACTTTTGGTATATGATGTACAGAATGTTCTCAAAGAATGATGAAGTGGAGCTTCAATTAAACCAAAGCCAATTGTTGTAACTGTGATTATCAGGCTATAATTTCTAGCACATTGTTTTCAATTTACCTATATTGGAAATTAAACAACGAAAACTTGCGACCATTGCTTTCATCACTATTAATTTGATTGAAAAACTAAAATTACTTTGATTCTTTCTGCGTGTAATATGGTGTACTTCGAAGTTTCAGTATTAGGTGGTATCGTAAAAAGACGTATATTTTACATTCCGCCTCCTTCAGATTCAAACATTTACGTGTTTTCCAGAAGACATTTAGGACCATATCACGTATTTGCAAGCACTTTATCGGAATATACAAACGAATTCATGACTTGAAACGATATTGAAGAAAATAGTTTTGAGACAAACTAAAGCTGTTTCCAATCAGTGTTTGAGTAAGGACAACATTAGGGAACTATTACAATCACAATAGATAACATGTTCCATTTCTGGTTGGAATATCTGGAGGCCTGGTCTAATAATGTTAACTTATTTAATTTGAATTTAAATACGACCTTTTGGTAACGTTAATGTATATTTATAATAAATAGCTATATGCATATGCATTCGGAAGATTCTGGATTCTAATCTATAAGTCGGCCATCCTAATAGATATTTCCTGTCGCACAAAGCTGATACGAGAAGGGGTACCGAGGTTGTACGACGTAGTGTTGTAGAAAGCAACTCATGAAACCTTCCGTGAAGGAGCCGGATCCCCTGTCAGTTGCAGTTAACCAAACATTGGCATCACCACCGGAAAGATTCCGACAATAAATTTTCTCTGGTGTTGCCTCTTTCTCGAAGCAGAAGGCAGAAGCAAAAGGTGGTCATATATTTTTCGAAAGAGAGAAAAAAGAAGGAAGAATAAAGGGGAAAGAAGAGAAGAACAATAAAGAAAAAAGAGACAATATTAGGGTCGAAATTACAGAGGTTCCTTCCACATGTCTGTGGTTTTGAAGAAACCATATGGTGACCTAAGGCTTTCTTGTTTTGGACAAACGAATATCAATCCGCTCGAGCTCGGCTCGAGTCGACACCATTCCGAACACCAAGTCAACTTGACTCGAGCAGGTACTGAACACCGACTCGACTCAAGCAGTTAGTGAGCGCCAATTTGACTCGACTCTACTCGAGTATGTACTGAGCACCGATTCGACTCGACTCAAGTCTGACCGAGTCGAACGAGTCGTTGACATTCCTAGTTCGGATACCTGCGGTTCGAGGTCAAGTTGTGTTTCTAAAGGGTCATCTCTAGATCGCAAATTATATTGAAGATTGTGTGGTGTTGTCTTTCCATACATAATATATTTTACCGATGCAACGTATACTTTGTACCGAGTGTACAAATTTAATATCACGATGAGTTGCAGCTCTAATAACGCGTATATCGAAACATATTGGGGCCGTACTCGCAGTTATTATAAATAACTCCGGACGCCTACCACCATGATAACAAACTTAGTACTTGGGTAAACTAGTTAATTGTGGTGCCTAACATCATGATTTTAAAGTTTCTAAATTGAGGGTCGTAGCTGGGTAGAGTAATCTTAGTACTAATTTTGACCTAAAACTAGAAGGGCAAAATCATGGTATTTCGAAGGGAAACAAAGAAATACATTTTGGAAATGTCGGCGTATACCAACGGCAAACGAATACTGGATCATCACATTCTAAACACATTGAAATGAAATACCTAAAAATAGTAATAATTATCTCCAATCACCAGAACAAAACTACCTTAAGCAATGAACTCAAAATCATTCCGAGAGAAAGACAACACACCATAGTTGTAAACCAAGTGTGTGTAATTGAAATATCGTAGATCACACTTCGCACACGTTGATATTTGAACATCGAAGAAATAGCTGTTTCAGCTTCCAGGACACATCTTCTGATTGTCCATTTAACAAATTCTGTCCAACGAAGATTTTTCAGAGTTTATAACTTCACAAAGTCCAAAGGTGTTTGTACAAACATTTTCAGAGTTCTAATTTTGATTAAGTCCGTAAAACAAAGAGTCGTAGTTTAAGCGTCCAAACGCATAATTGAAGGAATGGAGCTGAAGTCGAGAAGGAATCGAGCGAATTGAAGAAACTCAACGACTGAGCCACCAAGGAAAGGTAGAAGGGGTTTTAGTATCAAATTGTTACTAATCAAAATAAGGTGACATAATCTAGGAATTTTTGGATAGGGAAAAATCCTGAGGTTCTCAAAGGCGATGTTTACGTCTTTTTAAACACGTGTCCTGATAGCATACAGGTGCAGATAAATTACATCATTCACCAGAAAAAAGAAGACTAACTGGGTGGTGTGACTTTCTTATTCGGAGTGTGTCACATTGAGTATTTTTTCTCTGTTATATAACAATTATTGGTTCATCTTATGTGAAGCAAGGTTATTCTCACTTCTCGTTATGTGCAGGTGGTCTTTTATAAAATAAAAAATCATCTTGGAATGGAAGAAGTTCTTGTAACATTGAAGCCTTATCTGGTACTCGTAGGAGCATAAAGCTTTGAAATAATTCTAACCAAATATTGTGACCAATGATCCAAATCTTTCAATCAACGTGATATGAACCTTGGGGCATTTCAGTTTATTCAAGCATTTTACTAACTATATTACATACTTATTATCTAAATTTTAAAATAATAAATCAATTTTATGAATACGCAAAATAATTAAATGGTCTTACGATACGAATATGATCTTCCTCAATGGTCATGTGTAAATCAGGAAATATAAAAAAAAACTAATGGTGTTATAAGAAATGTTTGCAAACATTTTAAAAATGTTATTTTAGGTAATATTGCGAACATAGGTAGACTTTTGTTTTACAAAACATGGCATGCACTTAAATTCATTGGGGAAAAGCATAATTTGTGATAAGGTCCTAGATTCACTCCTGGAAGTAAACAAGAAAATATTGCATAAATGTGTGGCTATACCTCTTCTGGGAAACTAAATAAGGTCCTTGTCGTCAGGAACCATATCCTGTTATATTCCTCGCCTGAGCTATATTTGCATATTTCAAATAAGTCTTTGAGTTCTAATTATCATCCTTTTGACTACCATGATTTTTTAAGGACTGATAATTGGTCTGCTGGTCATAATCTTACCGGGAATAACATCAATTTCCTGCATTGGAACGTCCAATCTCTCAGAAATAAGCTAAATAAATTAAATATTATGTTGCTCCAACTTAATTGTCAAATTGTTTGTTTAAACGAACACTGGTTACAACGTGATTAAGTGAAGTTATACATTCCTGATGATTATGTATTATATAGTGTTTTTAGTCGATCTAAGTCTATACTTGGAGGTGTTGCTATTTATGTTCACAACACATTTCTTCATTTCTGCTCCTCCTTAGACCTGGATCTCTTTTGTTGTGAAATGGAGCGGGAAGTGGCTGGTATTGTATTTAAATATTATAAATTGGTTGTTTTATCTGCCTGTGGAATACCCAATGTTCATATCCTTAAATCTATTGAACAACTGGAAAAATTACTGTTATTTCTACTGTCTTTCCAGAATTATAGAATAGTATTTCTTGGTGATATTAATGTAGATATGCTGGCTGATTCTAGCGATAAAACTAAATTCTGTAACTTTTTATGTTCATATGGTTTTGATTACTATAATGACTTTCCTACAAGAAAGGCGGTTGCTTTAGACAATATTATTACCAATATTCCTGAACACGAATTACATTGTGGAACACTGGATATTGCTTTGTGTGACCACTTGGGCTTGTGGCTCAGTATAGTAGTATCTAAGCAAGTTATAAATCATGGTAATTCTTTAATATCCTATCGATGTTTATCTGAAAGAAATATACCAGCACTCCGTGATAGTCTTCTTAATTATGATACTGTGACATGCTGTGGAACTCGGCTTCAAGTGTTCAAGCCTGGGGCCATTTCATGAATAGTTTAAAACAAGAAATTGATAACAATTGCCCTGTTATTACTAAGAAGAGCAACAGTAATCGCAACAATGGCTGGTACACTAATGAATTAAGGGTTCAACATATTAAGCTTCAGCATTTATATCGTCGCAGCAAAACTGGTGATGTTTCTGCTGCTCGTGAGTATAGAGTTGCTAAAAGAGACTATAGAAAGTATATCAATCAAGCGAAACTTGCATAATGCTAATATAAATGAAAATGCTACTAACAAGACGAAGGCAGCGTGGTCTATAATAAACAAATGCCTTAATGGTAATTTGGTTAACACAACGTGTCCTATTTCCCTTAATGATTTGTTTGTAAATAGTATACCTCACAGTACCCCGTGCTCCAGTGGCAACTCGTATTCTCACTTTAAAAATGCTGGTAATGATTCACTAGCGTGGGAACCTATCTGTATGGATCTAATCAAAAGAAGAATACTCTCTCTCGATTTGTCTAAGAGTGAGGATACTTTTGGTATGTCGACTTTTTTTTGGAAAAGAAAATATGTGATGTACAACTAATTAACCTGTCCCTTTTAGATTTTTTTTTTCCTGATCGTTTGAAAACTGCACTTATTGTTTCAATTTATAAAAACAAGGGCACAGATCTGATTCTGCTAATTATCGTCCGATTTATCTTCTTCCCATTTTTGCCAAATTGTTTGAATGGACCATTAAGAATCAACTTGAAAGTTATTTTGAAGGAATAAGTTGTTCTCGTGTTCACAACTTGGTTTTAGGCCAGGGTGGAGTACTATAAAAGCTTTTGATAATGTTATAACTTATATATCTGATTGTTTCGAAGATAAGAAAAGTACAAAAATACTTTTGCTTGACTTTGATAGCGGGAAGTTACATAAATTTCTTTAATACCAAAAAGAAAAAAAGTTTTTATTTTTAACTTCATTCTTACTCTCAGCACCCGTATTTTTAGTAGAGAAGAAGTAACGTTACTGTTTTTTTTATATAAAAAAAGCAGTTTCATTTCATAGAAAAGCGGACGGCAGAAAAAGCTATTTAAAAGCATATTATTTTCTTTATTTCTTATCCTATTCGCATTTTTGGAAGAGGAGAAATGATGCTCTTTCCATCCACTCATATTAATACAAATTAATTAAAATACATTACCATAAATATTTATGTTTTGCGAACAGCTCCTTATTTCATATCTTAGTCAGAAAAAAAATGGTAATAAAAAAACAATGTTCTGAGATTCCAACTCAAGACCATAAGTATGGCAGCTTAAAGTCATAGGCAGTAGACCCCACACTTAGAGAATTTAAAAGTCCTGAAAATTTATCCCATGAATTACTCAAGTCTTTCTCAACAGTGTAAAGTGCAGTATTTATCTTAATATTGTCAACAATGTTTTATTCTACTTTAATATATTCTAGATGGTTAAACTATATTATTTGAAAAATGCAGTAATTTGAATTAAAATTAAAAAATAAAATATTGTGTTCGCCAGGATTTGAACTCACGAAACCAATTTTGATTTTTGGTAAAAATAATAATAATAATAAAACATTCACACGACCAGGACTTGAACTCGCGAACCCATGCGTGAGAGTCAAGCACGCTAATCATCAAACTACAGAGGCTTGCTGTGTGCGGTGAGGAACAACACAATATTTATCGGAAGCGAACTGTGCTTTATGAGGACTCCTGTCTTGTAAGAAAAAAAAAGAAAGATTGCTGCTTCTAATCGTGCTTTATTGAGTTCTGCATATATTGCAACAACACGTAAGTAAGTGTTGAATGATTTTGTTGAAGATTATTGCCTATAAAGCACAGTTTGTTTCGATTAAAAGACGAGGTGGATACAATGTGTAGTATTTTTTTCTCATAGTAACAAGGGGCAGGATGCAAGCCCGCGGAAAACATGCATTTATTTTCTTGACAGATAGTACAAATAGATAATCTCGTTAAGGAAAGGTTACCAGCCTAGATTAGGGATGATTATAGAAATAAACGCGGAGATCTTCAAGCTGATCCGACTAAAATTGTCCATGTGTATAAAAAATATTTCGGCAAGCTTTTTAATGTACACATCGGAGAAAAAACAGAGGAATTTAAATAATTGAACCGTGGGTACCCGAACCTAGCGAGATCGAGGACGAAATGTCTGTAAAAAAAATTAAAAAAATTCAAATCTGCAGTAATAGACATTATTTCAGTCGAATTGATTAAAGCGGTAGAAACGGCACTAATCAGGGAACTGTTTAAATTGATAAATACTGTGGAGAAAAATAGAGCTTCCAAAGGAATGCAAAAACCTCAATAATAGTTCCGATTTACAAAAAGGGCGATAAAACGAACTGTAATAATTACCGCGGAATCTCGTTACTCCCAACATGTTGCAAAGTGTTGAGTAATATCCTGCTAACTCGCTAAGTGTATATGTAGGTGAAATAAATGGAGATCACCAACGTGTATTTAGAAGAAATAGGTCCACTTTGGACCAAATTTTTGCCTTGAGACAAATCTTGAAGAAGAAATAGGAGTATAATGGGACTGTTCCTCAATTATTCATTGATTTTAAGAAAGCATATTACTCTATCAAAAGGGAGAAAACTATGCAGTATCCTGGTACAATTTGGAATTGCGAAAAAAGTGGTTTAACTAGTGAGAATATGTCAGCGACCCCATAAGGACAGTACGGATTTGTAATAATATGTCAGATAGTTTCGAGATTCGGAACGGATTGAAACAAGGTGATGTCTTGTCACCATTACTTTTAACTTTGCTTTAGAATATGCGATTCAGAAAATAAAAGATGACAAAAAGGGACTAACAGTAAATGCCTTTAATCAACTGTTCGCGTACGCGGGTGATGTAGATTTAATGGGGGACGATATAGATGCACTACAAAGTAACACCGACGTCTTAGTAGAAGTGTGCGATGAGATAGGTCTACAGGTAAACAGATAAAACAAAATATATGATACCAAGCCGAAACATGAGAATGAAGGAAATGGATACATAAGAAGTAAGAACGAGAACATTTAGAAAGTAAACAAATTTAAATACGTAGCAAGGAAAAATGAGGCCACGGGAGAAATAAAAGTTCGCGTAGCATAGGGCAACGTATGTTTCTACTCAGTCCACGAACTCCTAACCTCGCGATTAATATCACGAAAGTTGAAATTGAAAATATACGGAACGGTTATTCTGCCGGTAATACTTTACGGTTGCGAATGTTGGAGCAGTACCAACACTAGTAATATAGTAGAACCTCTGTTATCCGAAACAAAGGGGGCGGAGGTGATTTCGTATAACCAAAATTTCGGGTAAAAAATATGTGTATTTTTTTCAAAGTTTAAAGTGAAAAAATTGAAGGCAATGATAAAAAATACACTTTTAGATTACGTATATAACTGACTTTTAATAAAGCTTTAAATGCTTCTACAGTTGGACAACTTCTTATACAACTAAGTTTACTGTTTTTTGAAAAAAATCTTCTATCTTTTTCTGTTAGCATTTCAAATTTTATATTTTTCGATTTTTTGCCGTTTCGGTTAAACGCTATTTAGGTTAACAGATATTTTACTGTACACCCAACTTCTCGAAAAATAAGTTTGGCTAAAATACACCAGTGGCATACGGTGAAAGTAATTTAGAAGAAATGACCCTCAGAGTTCAAGAAGAAAGGCGCTGAACCTGAAAACATCGTTCATAAGAAGTGATGGAAATATTGAGATACGCTAAAAGAAATCGATATTTCACTTTTTGACATTAACCCAGAATTGCCTTCAGAGCTCAAATCAAAGATTTCAAAATTGCTCTACCGGTACAAAGACGTTTTCACTTATTCTGGAAGTGATAAGATAAAATGAATTGTATGGGCGCCAACTACTATGGCTTACGCCCTTCCCGATTCTGGAAGGGATATTGGATACTTTCGTGGGTACCCATCGTATTAGGAAAGACAAGTATAAGTATGCCACATTCCACAGAAGATCGCCTCCTATTCCCCCAGGATACAAGAACAAGCGTATTTCCATATAGAACAACTCCTCAATGCTGGTATTATTAAAGAGACATCTAATAGTCAATGTTGTTCACCACTGCTAATAATTTGCAAGCCAAATTCGAACGAATTCAGACTCGTCTTAAATTTTGTAGATTTTAATAAATTTTCGAAATATCTTAGCATACAATTCCAATCTACCGTGGATGTTCTTTGCACGCAGAATGATAAGAATTACATTACAACTTTAAATTTATCAGTGTCATATTTTCAGATCCAATTGCACCCAAGGTCGTGGCCACCTATGAGCTTCGAAGTGCCACATACGCAGGAACATACCTATTTGTCCGTTGTACAATGGGTCATTGTACGAGTTCGCAATCTCTCTCAATTGTCACTATAATACTTCCAAATACTATCACGTCGTTTGCCGATCATATTGTAACTCGGAGATGTGACTGCAAAACTAGCACGGAAAATAAGAAATTTTCAACGTCCTAAGACCAAACGTCAAATGAAGTGTTTTATCGGCCTTTGTTCAGTTTTAAGATTACATATAAAAAGATTCACCGAGAAAATAGAGCTATCTAGAAAGGAAATAAATTCATTGGAACGAGACATTAAAACAACTTTTCGAAAAACTGAAGACTGATATTTTGAATGGTCTTCATTATCTCATTTTGATGAAAACTTGGAAATACGAGTCTATACAGATGCCAGTGTAATTCAGGCCGGTGATCTCATAACATGCTTTTATCCAGAGACCAAGGAAGTTCTATCATATTGTTGTCGACGCTTATCCAAATTCGAACAAAAGTCCAGCAACTGACAACGAGAATTATCTTCATTGTTCTACGTATTGAGAAAGTATCGTTATTACCTTCTAAATCGATTTTTCATTTTATACATGGACAGTAAGTGCTTAGTCATTTTACAGAATCAGCCGGGCAGGGTCGGAAAATATACTAGATACAAGCTATTTCTCTCATATTACAACTTCTGGATAAAAGATAAAGAAGGTTCAAAACAGTTTCCTGACATTCTCAAGATTGAAACAGTGCTCAGACGTCGAAAATGAACCAAATGAGGAAGATAAGGATATGAAACTGGTGGCAAACCGCGACAAAATCACAGGTAATGTAGGGCATTCAGAAGACGAAATTGTTTTTCGCTCCAACTCATTGGAGGATAATGTTTTTTATACTCAAGAGTTTACACTAGCTGAAACACTGAGAGCAAAGATAAATTCTTTTCATATATAATAAATGCTTTACTAGGTCTTTCTCCAGAAAAACCATCAACGATGAAAGCTACCAAGCTTTATTGTTTAAAGGGTGTGATATTTTATATAGAATACAACGACAGCCACGTCATGGAGAAATTAATCTGCTTTTCATACCAGAGTTACTAAGGGACCAATTGTTTGATAACATACATTACCATTCTACTGCCGCTCACATAGGATTTACTAAAATATACAGAATGTGTCTGGAAAATAATATTTTTCTCATTTAAAACAGTACCTTGGATATAAACTTAAAATTTGCCCTCTTTGTTAGACACTGAAAAACAGCCCTCTAGAAACAAGCTGAACTACTTTATAACCCAATTGGCTATTGCTGAACAGTTCGTTTATTACTCAGAAAGTACATTCATTTGGCTCTTGAGTGTTCTACAGGGTATTTAATTGCTAAAGTAGTTGATACCATCTCTGATGACAGAGACTAAGTTATTGTCATGCAATTCGGGGTTCACCGCAGCCTCATTTTAGATATACATCCTGTAAATACTAGTCATGCTCTGAAATCACTTGCAAAGAAGTACGATTTTGAACTCAAATATAACCCGGCATATTACCACACCAGGACAGGTTTAGCAGAGGTGGCGAATAAATCACTGGAACAGGCATTAAAATTTTATATACAGACCAATAAAGATCTATGGCCTGAGTATGTAGCCCACGCCGTCTACGCTCGTAGCACCTAAATACAGACATAAGAAAGAGAGTGCCCACTTACTTCTAATGGTTTATGTGCGTTGTTCATTCTCGGATTGTCAGTTAGGGTCCGTACCTCATACTCAGATACCTAGACAGGAATTACCAAAAGTACGGGAAGCAGCAGCTCAAAATGTGTATAAACATTACTTGAATCAAAAGAAATTTTATGATAAAACTCACAAACAAATTGAATTTTCTAAGGGAGACGAAGTCTTAATTTACTTCCCTAGAAGACGGAAGAATATCCCGGAAAATTGGTCTCGAAAATATATTGTCCGTTGCAAGATTTTAGAAAAGCTTAACTCCAACTTGTACAAAGTTTAATAATTTGCAGCTCAATTTCGACAACCAGTACAATCAATATCTGTAGATCGGTTAATACTCTCCATTCTGAACAGAAACAATGGTTTCCAGCAAAATATCATTGTTTTTAACAGCAGCATCTTTCTATATATTCTTTGTGAGGGGAAAGGGCCATCATAAAATACATCTTACAAACAAGCAAGAAGTATCTACTCCCGAGTGAGCAGATAATTCAAGTTTTTACACTAGATGGCAATGCGCAATAGAGATCAGCACAGTAACACGGATCGGTACTACAAAGTGGGTCTAACTGTAATCAATACATATACAGGAACGAAGAGCAAATTCGTTTTATATATTTTTGCCGAGAAAGAAAACAGAAATGAAAAAGAGGAAACGAAAAAAACCTTTTCTACTTACCATGTTACCATATGACGAAAGCCACACTTCTATCTCCATTCTCGTTAGTTCTTTTATCATACCAATGACTGTGTTGGGGACTCTAATCCCACTTACTATAATTGCCATCATTTTAACAATCATATTATTTTATTTACTATGCCAAATTAATAATGACAATAAGCCAAACAGTGAACGATACATGAACAATAACCACCCACTTGACACGACCATTGACATTTTTCGTGACCTCAACAAAAATGACATTGAACATCTGATCTCATCTACAACACATATGGACACTAGTTTGGACATTGCATCGTCACCACAGACTATCAGCGATCTAGTATATAAATATTAAAACAATCAATACAAACAAGGGCGTCTCCTTGGCGTGAGGATAAATAACGTCATTCATTTTGACCGAATCTGCTTGTTCAGTGGAAAAGTCGTACTTTGTACCCAAACTAGAGGAACCACAGCGCCAACAGTGCTTATATTTAAAACCAAGCCCCAAGTGATTATAGTGTTTTAAGTCATGTATTCAAATTGGAAAATACTAAATTCCAATTGAAGTGTTCCTGCACAATATTAGTGCATAAAGTGTAAATATTAAGTTATGAATGTGCAAATAATTTAAAAAATAGCTCCCCAATATTGTATCGCTATTTTTTTAAAAAGAGGGTTGAAATGATCTGCGTGCATCAGCACGTGCCACACATTCATAACGTAAACAGATAGTAAAAGTGAGTATTACAAAACGTTATTCAACATGTATATGTGTTATATGACCGCATATTCATCTTATTAATTTTATTCTTTTCTTATATTTTTTAACAACAGTGTATTCAATTTGTACAGCTTATGATTTATATTGTATTAATTCTAAGACTTGTCTCGACGTTTATGAATCATGATCAATTGCTATAATTGTCTCCAGCTCCAAGGTAACTATTTATTATTACGTAATTACACAGCAACGTACAAGGATGTGATTGTGATACCATTTCCGTTCCCATGTACAAATCTATAATACGAACTACCTTTGTGAAACTTCGATTTGACCTTGGTTCACAAGAACTTTTGAAACGTTATAAGAACCACGTGACATCCCAGAAACAATGTGTGATGTGAACACCAGTAATATAACTTTTCCAAGGAATGATCCAGGATTTCACCTTAAACGATTGTAACATAAGAACCTTCCGTGAAATGATTTAAACTTCACCTTGAACAGTGTAATCTTTCCACGTGAAACAGATCAATGCTTCCTTCGATTCGAAAACAAACTAATATAAGTATTACTGAAACCTTCCTTCTTAGAGCACTCGCATACAGCCATCTATAGACGCCACATCTTCAGCTCAGAATCATCGTACGTCTATCTACAAACTTTCTTCAATCTGACTTAGAAACATTTAGATATTCTTCATATTGGGTTTAAACACGATTAAACCATTATCAGTGAAAGTGACAGTTTATAACACGAAGTGCATCCAACACATCATTCCATCAGCTATAGGCATCTTAAATTTTGAAGGTACGTTGTTCACTCTAAATTATCTAAAATGGTATATATCTTGATTCGATGTAATTTGGTATTTGGAGCTCAACTTAACTTAAATTCATTTTATTTGTTAATCATATTTAGTATTGCTTCATGATTCATAACTCCGTCACCGACGGGATGTATCGGCATCTCATATTTACGTTCAGTGTCAAAATATGTAAATTTGTATACTTCAGATTTGCTAGCGAAGACTTATAATAAAAGTCATAATTAAATGTTCATCAGTCTACTCATCCATAGCCGAGTCCGTTAAAGAAGGTGTACAGCGCCTTTCTTCTAGGTACCATGCCGGCAGCTCGGACACTTCCCGTGAAGTCCAGCTCTATTGCTATTATTAAGACCTCTCGCACACGCCCTCAGCTTAGTTGTAATGACCCCCGACTCAGTCTGTTATCATGGTGGAGCGCGTTCGTGATTATTTGTTATTAATCGTGAGTTCGATTCCGAAATCCACTGTTTTAATTAATTTCATACGGTCCTGATTTTGTAGTACCATCCCATCATTCGCGGCACGATTTGTTTCAATTCCTTGCTTTCATATCACTTATTTCAAATTCCAACATGGGTTCTTCCCTATCTTGTTTTCCGCAACCGCAATCCTCTGAGGAACAACCTTTATCCCAGACTTCAAACTTTAATGGACACCCCACTTTCGGCAAAATAAATACATTTCCGATACCCCCTCAAAACATTTCTGTAACCATCACTGTCGTTCCGTGATGCAATGCTTATTTCATTTTAATACCACAGTCCACAAAATGTATTGCCAACTTACGTGGCTATCGCTGAAACATCGTAGAGCACAGGTTTACAATCACAGTAACCACGAAATGAACAGGAAACGCATATTCAAGCATCCTAGAACACCTGATCAACAAAGTTGTTCTACTATCCGTAACCACGGAAATTTACAAAAGAAGAACGAAAAGAAACAACAATCATTTGTGCTTCAGCGGAGATACAGTGATCGAATTTCTCAACCCGCTCCAAACGAAAGGTATAATGCCCAGGGGGCAAAAACCTCAGCATACGTTACCGAGTTATAAAATGTGAAACAAACAGCTCAGGCGAGAGAAAACAATGATTTCTCTTCTCCAAAACTCCCGATCACGACGTAACCCGAATTTCGATTTAAGGTTCGCCCATCGCTTTCTTTTTACAAAAGGTAATCTACAAATTTAAGGACTCTTTCAGTTCGTTCAAACATATTCAGATTTCTCCGGGAAAAGTAACGTTTCGACTACGACACGTTGTATCCGTACCATCTCAACATTCGTTCCGAATTTCATAACACGGCTAAAAACATCCATACCACATTCATCTGT
Source organism: Lepisma saccharinum (assembly GCA_022664845.1). NCBI lineage: Eukaryota > Metazoa > Arthropoda > Insecta > Zygentoma > Lepismatidae > Lepisma > Lepisma saccharinum. The sequence continues at coordinate 524 of JAGDQP010015927.1, read as the reverse complement.
ATATCATTTTGCAAATAGTTCCTTGTTTTAAGTTGAAAATTTTGTGAGTTGAACTATGACCATTTAAGGTACTTTGCAAGTTAACTTACGGAAAAAGATTCTATTAACATTGTTTACAGTTTTCAGTATGATATTCACGTTATTGCATTTTGGTACATTAATTCTGCCGTTAGCCACCAACATGATTTGTCACCGTTACTATTTCCAACAACAACAACAACAAAAAAACCATCTATTTTCCTTTCAACGCATAACAATATTTCTGTTATAATTTACAAGAAGACTACTCTATGCCAACGACCTCGAACATTCAGGCGAGTTAATTAGGTCATTCGAACACATGATACGACGTACATTATCTCTGGCATACAATTATCTTCCCACCGCCGCCAAAGAGTTCTGTGTCAACAGACAAGATAAAGTCCAGCGTTGTACATAACAAAGTGACTTGAAGTGATATTACCAGCATCTTCCAATAGCATCTTTGCAGAGCGGATATAACATACCTTTTTTCACTTGAATTT
>JAGDQP010015926.1:0-41605 GCA_022664845.1 Lepisma saccharinum | reverse complement strand
TTCTTCATTTTAAAGAAAAATAAATATGATTATAAAATGTAAACCTTTGTTCTGTTATCATTTATCCTGATTTGAAATGAAAAAAAAAATTCATAGAGTATTATTCTTTATTGGATAAGAATAAATATAGTGTTTTATAAAAACAAGTTGCACATGCTTCTTACATTTGCATGGCTGATAAGGTATTTACAAGAGTTTTTGGTTTCTCATGTTTCATCCAGTGTTGTAGTTGCAAACAGTTTCTTAATGCACATGCATTCACCTCGACAGGGTCATGAAAAGTACACTTTGACATTCCAATGTTTACATTTAATGTTTTCAGGGCAGGACATTCCTTTTCACTTACATGATTCACACTTTGCAAGTGAAATAGTTTTTTAATCCACTGTGCTTTTTCTTGTCCTTTACAAAAGAATGTAGCTTCACTTGAACACATCAGAAAAATGATTCTACGGAGATGAGATACGCTGTATCCATTTGATGTATCCCATTGTAAATCGTGAAAGTTTTCTGTTAACCATTGCACTTGTTTTTGATAACCTACTCCTACTTCCATAATCTCACATGGAAGTTTGACTAAACAGTGGAATAAAAGACTAGCATCACACGCTACAATACAAAATTCTCTCATAATAAACTCATGTGCAGAGATTTTAAATCCTTGCACATCAATAATGTACTGTTCTGAAGACACACTTTGAGACTTTTCTACTGAAAATTGTTCATGAATCACATCGGGTATGAGTTGAGCAATAAATTCACTATTATGAACTAATTCTCTACAAGATTTGAAAAAAGTATTCATGGAAATACTTACATGACCCTGTCGTTTAAAAATTTCATAGTACTCCACAAACGTTTCATGATGATTCACTTGATTCAACAAATGTTTTGAAAGTACTTTGCCTGTATTCCAGACATATATACAGTTATTATGAAAAATCTTTAACTTGCAGCCACTACAAGTAATTGGGTTGTCTTTTAAATAAGTACGAAAGGTTTGTAAAACACACGAGTCCACAACAAAAATACCACCACCACAAAATACACAATAGTCAGACATTTTTTTTCACTTGTTCCTTTTACAGTCGATCTTTTGCTTTACGATCCTTGTCGTGTAACAGATCAATAACACCTTGCATATGAACTTTTACCACCTTCCAAAGCCCATATTTCATATTTCGCATAATTGTTTCATCATCACCAACATTACTTAGTTCAGGATGATCTTGCTTGTAAATAGCGTACAGTTCTTTCTCCGTTGAAGGTCTTAAGATCACCCTCCACACACATTTACGAAAATGTTTTTCAATTTCTTCTCCACTTACTAGTTCATTTGGCTTGATATAGCCTAAACACGCATGCCCAGTTTGGTTGTTTTCCTCATTAAAACACCCTTCACAAATCGATGCACTTTTAGGATTCCACCGATGCAGGACTAGACGAATACACTTTTCATCCACCCACTTGTTCTTGCATCCACACTTGGCACTTTTCACTACTACTGCTGGCGGTGATGGTTTCACTGCTACTGCTGCTGGTCGTTCTAGTAGTGGTGGAGCTATTCCTGCCGCTGCTGCTGCTCTTGATAGTATCGAAGATGATGACGACTGCTTTACACCACCATTTTCATAACACAAACGCTTCTTAGCAGGATATGCCGTTCCCTCCAACACGCGCTGCTTTGTCTTTGTATTCTTCTTTGGAGCTAATGATGAATATACTACACTAATATCATCATCATCCTCCGTCTTTCTGTTCGGGACTAAGGAACAATAGACTTCCTGAATATCGTCCTCGTCTTCCTCTTTTACGAATGAAAAGGAAGATAATAATGATGGCGAAGTCTTCACTTTAGACTTTAACATACTATAAATTGTTCGGTCTTTATCTTCTTCCTCAAAACTGCTATCCAATAACTCCAACGTTCGATCCAGCTCCTCCACATCTTCTACTCCAGAGTCAACGGAACGTGCTACACCTTGCTGCTGCTCTGTCATGACTGAAGCTCACGTCTCTTTATAATGATACCTACAACACTGCTGCCCTCTATTTATTGTAAACTTTCCTCCTACGTCAATACTCATGTCCTATCTTGCCTCCCCCGTCAATGAGCTTCTGACGTCAATGATCAAGTACTCGCTTGTACCCACGCCATGACGTCAAGGTTCATGTACAATCTTGCCTCCCCGTCAATGACCTCGTGACGTCAGGTAACAAGCCCTATCTTGCCTCGCCGTCAATGACCTCAAACAACATGTTCTAACTTGCCTCCCAACAATGTGGCAACGTTGCACTCAACATCTGGTAACAACGTAGGTCAATGACCTCTGTCAGGTGATGGGAATTTCCAGACGCCAACTCACCGTAAGAAGCAACGTACGTGCACGCTGATTTTCCCGCCAAAATTCATGCGTCATCGCCTACCAACATCAAGGATTTTCCTGTCGTAAAGCCCTCTGTTCCACCCAAAATTCACTCCTCAACCACTACGAACAACGAGTTTCACACACTGTACAAGGAGTTTCCTGTCACGATCCCCCCCACCCCAAGGATTTTCCTGTCGCGAGTTTTTCTAACGAGGTACCCCGACTTCTACTAGCTTTATATTGCATTTTGGACAATAGTTAAAAGCTCTTTCGGAAATATTAACTAGAGCGCGAAGACTAAATGTTGAGAATGGCTGTTAGGGTTTTCACCATCCCTTTTGCGCTCTGCTAGCGTTGCTACATCAAATATTGGATTTCAGTTTCTCTGTATGTTCGTGTAGTTTTCCAAGTTTCCAATTTTACGTATTAAAAAATGGGGGAGAATTCGGTGAAGGGGGCGGTGGCGTCAGGGATGGTTTGTGGTGGAATGGTTGGTGTACTACAGCCGAAGAAGGCTGAGAAAAGTGTTCAAAGGTTTAGTTTGGTTTGGTTTTGGGTGGGTGGAGGAGATATTTCAGAAAGGTCTGTCTGTGTGACTAGCGCACAACACACTCTGCTAACGTTGGTGGGCCCTGCTGGTAAACGCTATGCGTCCCAAGTCATTAGTGTCAAACGCAAAATCCTCAAACTAAAATTGGTTTCGTTAGCAAGGAGTGGGTTCCTAATTTCCTTTTTTTAAGGGGGAGAAATAGAAGAGGTAAATGTGGAAGGGCTACGGGTAGGGGGGAAGGAATGCATCTCACAACCAACCGCAAAACCTCAGTTACACGCAAACGGTGGAGTTTAAAATTTTACTAACAGATATTGCGTAACGCTTGTTAAGACAAGACTGGAAGTTGTTGCTGTTGAAGACATATTTAGAATCGAGGAAACTAGGTGAAATTTTTCTCTCTTCCTCACGTGCACGTGCTCTCTCAGTTTCTCCTTTCATTTCTCTCTCTCTCCCTTTCTTCCCTTTTACTTCTGTCAATTTTTCGTTTTTTAATTCTGCATCAATCTATATCCCTCTTTGTGTCTTTCTCAACTTATCTTTCTATTTGTTCTGTCATATCTCCCTCTCTTTCGCTCTCTCTCCCCATTCTCTCTCTCTCTCCTTCTGTCTCTCTACCTCTCTGTCTCTCTCTCACTCTACCTCTTCAAATCTCTCTCTCTTTCTCTCTCTTTCCCTCGAGTTTTGTAAAGAAGATTCGAATGAATAACATTTAAAAAATCCTTTCTTTTTTGTTTTCTTTTAAATTGTACAACCTTCCATGATCTGATAAAATGTATTAAACTTTTAAAACCAATAGAAAAATATAACGAAAACAGTTTTTTTTTTTAAAAAAAAAAAGCAAATACTTACATTACAGAAAGTAAATTACGTATTTTACCAGGAAAACTGAACTTCACACACACAAAAAGGAAGAATTTTTAAAGCTAATATACAAGGAACGAATGGTTTAAGAGTACTTTTGACCAGCTCATCTTCATTACTATTCTTCCGTAAGCGATAGATCCTTCAGTTCATCCTTCTTCATCCATCCAGATCTTGCGTACTCCTTTTGGTTCTAGCGTATCTTCCTTAATAGTATCAAGAACCTCCATGTATTTTCTTTCTCTTTTTCTTTTCGACAATGCCTTCAAATGCATCTTTGTTTGCATGTACAATGTCCAAACCAGTTTCTTTTCGTGTTGTTTCTTTATTACTCCAGTATTATCCATCTCTCACCTAGTCTCTTCAGAACTTGGTCATTACTACAGTCCTTTAACTAAAATATTAATGGCCTAACTGGGATTCGAACTGGAAACCTCTTGGACAAAAGTCCGATGAGTCAGACCTCAGACCTCACAGTCTTCTTTATCTTCAACCGTTAAGTGTTTACACATAAAGATTAAATTAGGTGTTATATCAAATAAAATAGGTCTCTTTAAAAAAAACATTTTTCACCACTTTTACTTTTTTTTACCGTTATTTTAAAAAATCGTGAGCCTCACAGTTGGCTCACTAAATGTTGGGACGATGAGTGGAAGAGGAAGAGAGATTGCAGACCTGATGGAAAGAAGAAAGTTGGGGACCCTGTGCGTGCAAGAGACAAGATGGAAAGGAAATAATGCAAGAGAGCTAGGAGGCGGCTACAAGTTCCTGTATAGTGGAGCAAACGAACATGGAAGGAAAGGCGTAGGAATTGTTCTTTCAAGAGATCTGAAAGATAGTGTAGTAAGTGTAAATAGAAGGAACGACAGAATGATGAGTATCAGGATATGCATGTGTGAAATGACCAATGTAGTGTGTGCGTATGCTCCGCAAGTCGGTTGCGAGGAAGAAGAAAAGATGGAATTCTGGGAGCAATTCGACCATGAACTTCGCAGTGTACCCCCAGTGGAAAGAGTAATTGTGGGCGGCCACTTGAATTGACATGTAGGCAGAAGCAGAGACGAGAGGATCCACGGTTTTTTGGGTGTGGGAGATACGAACGAAGAAAGAGAAAGAGTAATAGACTTTGCAACGGCATTCGATCTGGCGAATAGTAATATATTTTTTGAGAAGAAAAAGCAGATCTCATAACTTACAAGAGTAGTGGAAAAGAAAGTCAAATCGATTTCATCTTGTGCCGTAGACAACATCTTAAGGAGATTAAGAACTGCAAGGTTAAATGATGAAAGTGTGGTGAGAATGGTGAGTGTGGACTCGAGGTTTGCAAATAGAAATAATAGGAGGCCGTGAAATAAAGAGCCCAAAATTAGATGGTGGAGACTGAAAGAGGAGAAACTAAGAAAATTATTCAGGGAAGAAGAGGTTATCGAAAGAATAAATCTGCAAGAAGATAATGTGCAAAAATGGTGGGATGTGAACAGTAGGATCATGTTAACGATCGCAGAAAAGACTTTAGGTAGAACTTCTGGAAAGAGCAGGAAAAGAGACGTGGTGGTGAAATGAGGAAGTGTAAGAATCTATTAAAGCGCAGAAGAAAGCTAAAACAAAATGGGCTGCTTCAGGGACAGAAGAAGATAAATGTAGCTTCAAAGCGGCTAATAAGGAAGCAAAGAGGGCAGTGGCTAGAGCAAAAGCGCAAGCCTGGAATGACCTGTATGACGAACTTGAAACACCAGGTGGAGTGAAGAAGCTATACATGTTAGCAAAAATCGGAGACAAGGCAACAAACTTTATATTAGGCATATCGAAGACATATTAGGCAAATTAAGAATGGCCAAAGATTAGTGCTTACCGATAAAGACAGATATAAAGAGAAATGGGCCGAATATTTCGAAAAGCTCCTAAATGAAGAAAATCCTATAAAAGTTCTTAGCGACGGAACCCCAAATCCCGGACCAACGCCAAGAAAGCCGAGAAGAAGTAGAAAAATCAGTAAAGAAAATGAACACCTGAAAAGCTACAGGCCCTGATTGCATACCAGTAGAAGCGTGGAAGGGTTTGGGACCAGAAGGTATAGATATTGTATGGGATCTGATGCAAAATATCTATGAACAAGAAAAATGCCAACTCAGTGGATAGAGAGTATTATTGTACCATTTTTTAAGGAGAAGGGAGATATACAGGATTGTGGAAACTATTGAGGAATCAAACTAATGTCACACACGATGACGGTTTGGGAGAAAATTATAGAAGGAAGATTACGAGAAGAAACATCAATAGGAGAAGAACAATTTGGATTTATGCCAGGAAAAAGTACAACTTTTATATTAAGACAAACTATGGAAAAGCATCAGGAAAAGCAAAAAGGATTGCATATGGTCTTTATTGATTTGGAGAAAGGCTACGACAGAGTGCAACGTCAGAAATTATGGAGATGCTTGAGGGAGAAAAGAATGCCAGAGAAATATGTAAGGATAATCCAAGATATGTATACAGGAGCTAGAACTCAGGTAAGAAGTAGTGTGAGATTGACACGCAAATACCCTGTTATGGTTGGATTACACCAGGGTTCAGCCTTAAGCACGTACCTCCTTAACGTAGTCATAGACGTTATAACTCAGGATATGAGAGATGAAGCCCCCTGTTGTATGATGTTTGCCGATGATATTGTACTATGCAATACTAATAGGGCAGAGCTTGAAAGGAAAGTATGGAGTTGGAGGAAGTCTCTGGAAGATAGAGGCCTAAAGATTAGTAGAAAGAAAACTGAGTATCTTGAGTTGAACGGAGAAGGAAATGGAGAAGTGATGTTGCAAGAAGAACGATTGAATAAAGTGAAAAGTTTTAAATATTTAGGCTCAACTGTTACTGGGAATGGCGATTTGGACTCTGAAACAACACACAGAATGCAAGAAGGATGGCGAAATTGGAAGAAAGTAAGTGGCGTTCTCTGCGACTGCAGAATCACGGCGAAGAATAAAAGGATGATTTACAAACCAGTGGTTAGACCAGCAATGATGTACGGAGCAGAAACATGGCCAATAAAGAAAGCACAAGAAAAGAGATTAGATGTCACCGAAATGAGAATTCTTCGCTGGATGTGTGGGATAACAAGAAGAGACAGTGAGATATGTGAGAGTAAGAGGTACAATCAAAGTTGTATCCAAGAAGATACAAGAAAGAATACTGCAGTGGTATGGACATGTAATGAGGAGAACAATGACTATGTAGTGAGAAGAGTGATGGCAATGGAAATGAAGGCCAAGGAAGGAAAAATAGGTGGATAGGGCTAAGAAGGATCTCGGGGAGAAAGGTTTGTCAGGGGAAGAAGTTCAGGACAGGGCTTTGTGGAGAAGATTCATCAGAAACGTCGACGCCACGTAGGTGGGAATAGACGGAGAAAAAGAAGATTAAAAAAAATCGAAAAAAAAAAAAAAAAAAAAAAAAAAAAAAAAAAAAAAAAAAAAAAAGAGAGACCAGCAAGCAATTTAAATGAATAAGTTGTTTACATTTGGTTGTTATCAAAAGAAACTAAGTATTTAATTTTATTTTAATTAACTGCCAAATGAACAGAATTGAAGTTTTGAAAAGCAACAACGATAATACTTATTAATATCTATTTAATAAACTATTTAAAAGATTTTGAAACTGTTTCGTTTAGCTGATGAATTTAGAAAGCCCGGTAAATAATGGCATCACAACCTCTCTTCAAAAATTTTCATGTGAAAATTTTCATAAATGAGATTTTAAAAAAATCAGATTTTCAAATTGTAAATCCAAAATCTTAATCAAGATGCTCAACTGATCAAAATGCCACACAATAAAACTAGCAAAGGGAATATGAATTGTAGGGAAAATAAAATAAAAGTGTTTAAGATAGATCATTTATGTCATACGAAGAAAAGTTGTGAATTAGTAATAACAGCGAAGTACTTTCAAAAGATCATTATGTTACAATATTTTAGTTAATATTAACGAGTCTTTTTTTTTATCGTCCTTAGTTACCAATACATTTACAATTATCTATTAATTCATACGCAAGGCTTTACAAAAGAATGATATTACACCAGTGACATTGAAGTTTTCTTTTAATGGGAAAGGATGTTTCCCAACTGGAACTGTTTTAGAAATTGTTCACAGACATGGTTATACGAGAATTGGTGAAAATTTGTATTCCGTTAATTTTGTACCACATACAACGAAATCTTCCCCCCCCCCGCGTCCCTAATACAAGCCACCCCTAACAGAAAGTCTGTGCAAGTCATTTCATGTACGAATATCTGCAGTCATCCTCTTCTTCCCTCTCCCCACCAAACCTCTCTCGATTGCCTTCATCTCCAAAACTCTTCTCATCACCATCAAAATGGACGCTTCAATCTTTTCTCCATTTTTTTCTGTCTTTTCCACTCTTTCCCCCCGATTTACTTGTCCCCCCCTCTCATCTCACTATTCACAATTTTCCTTCGTTACCCTCCCCTTCCAACATTCTGTCGACCAAACCCTTCAGTAACAACAGATCCAAGAAGAAAAAAAGAACTTTTGTTTATTTGTCCTGTACCGCAACTTCCACCCTCTAAGCAATTTTGCATAATATTCACATTCTGGACTTCCGATATAGTCGGTCCGCAATCGTGCTTTTTTTTTTTACTTACTCGTTGCTTCCCCTATCTAGTAGTCAGTATTAAGGGATCAGACCCTTCGATGCACGATCGTCCAAACATTCCCTCATCTGTGCATTTTTTCCCATTTTCGACTATTCACCCTCTCATCTCAAAATCCCCCCCCCTCCGCCCACAAATGCACACACATGTTCCTAACCTACAACTCTCAATTCCGCAAGACTCATTTTCAGAGTTACCCCAAAACGATGAGAAAAAGTAATTCTTTTTTTTTTTTACTCTCGTATTTTCTTATCATCTCCTGTTTCCAATTCTCTTTTGTGGTGTTCTTGGTCAAAATTACTTTATCTTCTGATACCTTCTTTCATACACTCTCTTTCTTTATCGAATATTATTCTAACCCGTTTTCTTCATGTCCTTAAAATCCTGCGAGTTAGATTGACCCGCATTGCATTTCTTCGTAAACGATAGACTACTATCCAGGATATCGTATATTTTCGGGTGTCTTTTTTTCTTTGCAAATTTGAAAGTCATTTCAAGTGCTTTGTTGAGCATGATGAAAGCCAGGATTTCCAGAGGGTGTCTATCTCTATGTGAAGAAATTTTATACTATTAGATGTGTGAATCTAGAGGATGTTGAGAACTTTTTTCCGTGGTGTGGGATATGTACTTGAAAATTACTAAGCCCAAGAGGAGGTTAAATTTTAATTCAATGTACATTAATATACAGGGATGATAACAATTACCTAAGTAAGTCAGTTACTTCTGAGGGATGACATCCTTCGCCGAGCAACCTTTTAGGAAAAATATGGTAAAGATTTACGCCAGAGACTTTCTCAATATATCATTCGTCTGATGAAAGTGAGGAAAACCTGCGAAACCGCAGCTGGTGTAGCTGGCAGGAGGATGCCTCACCAGTGCTGATATGAAGTCAGTGGCGTTAAGCACTGGACCACGAGGGATAGATTACGAGGGTTGATTTGGTACACGCCACACTTCTTATTAACGTAATCATTGTGAATTAGAGGATTTGGTGTTATTATTTAAGATATATATATACGAATTTGAATATCCTGATTTATAACAAATGAATCTATGAAACGAACATCAGTAGAAATTAAAAATTAGCCCCTTTTAAATGACCAGAAACAGCGGGCGGCTGTATATCAGTTGCTAGAGCGTTGACTTTGTATTCGGGAGGTCCTGGGTTTGATACCAGTGGTCGACTATCCTGACTGAGGCTTCTCCGGATTTTTCCCTCATTCACACCGAGTTGTATATATTGAGGACTTCGGATGGGCACTGGGGAAACAAACAAGTTTTAGACTTTTAGTCTTTGACCATCCGAATTGTTTTTTTTTTTTTTTTAAGGTTTTCCTGAGTTTCATAAGAGGAATACCGGAATGGTATCTAAACTAAATAATTGCAGCTATCTTCCTCATATCTACTTTCGTAAGGCTATTCGCCTAAAGACATCGTTCCTCTGACATCAGACGGGATCAGCCCACAAATGAACATTTTAAAAATGAAGATAATGTCTAATCCTTTGTCGTCTGAACTAATATGATGGAATTCGGAGTGTAGTAATGGATAATATTTATGGACTATAATTTGATACATTTTTCGCATGCATCGTGCGAATTCATTGAAGTCAAATTACAAGTTCATTGAAGACAATAACATTACAAGCCTAATGTTTCTGTTTTCGTTACATAAATTTCTTGGTATGATTGTAAACATACACATATTAATGTCCATATGGGTAGCCATAAGAGTTTTCCAAAGTGTATAAGAGTAATATTATTATATTGATAGTAACAATGATATGCAAACACAGATATTTCAAAACAGGGATTCTTGGACATGTACTGTTCTTGCATTTACCGACTCATTTGTGGTTTCTTTTCGTTCGCAATGTATCGCGTGCGTATTTCAATTCAGGCATAACACATTAAAAAAAAAATCTAGTCATGTAAATTCAGTGCTTGTAGTTATCAGCTAGAAAATTTTAAAGGTCTAAACCCACCGTCGTCATCATCAGATGCTGTGGTCGATTGCAATAATTTTTACTGAACGTAATATCACCCTGTACGCATGATGACGAATACAAAACAAATTTTGTATATAACCCGAAATTTGTGTGACACAAAAATTGTCATATTTTGTACATGGACACACGGGTTATATACAAAATTTACCTCGAACTTTGTACTAAGGCTCCATGCTGACCTTCCTTCCGTGCTATATATATAGCCTACAGAATTAAGTGTGGAGCATACAGATTTGCTGACGTACATCAACATTCCATTACACATACTATGAAGTGGTCGCGAAAACAAAACACTATTTTAAACAAACATGAAACTAATATTTTTTCATATATTTTGTAGTTATTTCTACTCAATACGTCATTGCCCATTATCGTACCCGAACTATATCATACATTATTGTAGAGAAATGTAAATTATCGTAAAATCTGATAATTATTATACATGTTGGACAATGCGTCTTCACCAAATACAAAAATCTTTCATTCCAGTAACTGGAGAACATGATATTTCCGAGACCCAAATTGTCAGACGAAATTATCGCTCACCACAATCTACCCTCTGTAACGGTTGCTCCTTTTCAGTTTCGTTTTTGTGGCTGACTGTGAGTGTGCAAAGTATTCATCCAAGGTCACTTATTAGAGGAGACACATCCCCCCCCTTTCCCCCCACGGTCTCATTCCAAACTTCAGCTGCTAATTGTTCTGCACAATGTGGCATTCTTTCTCTGTTTCTTTTTCGTACCATTTCAGGTCAACCTTTCCTTGTTCCCCCCCTTTCTTAAGCGGGTACTTGCTTTTTTTTCCTTTTTGAACTGCTTTCTTTCATCCCTCGTACAGATAATTTCTGCTTCATCTCCGCCTGTGTGGCAGCTGTGTGTATATGTTGCTTATCTCACGCCCATCAACTCCTTCTTCTACACTTCCGACATCAAAATCCCATTTGGTACTTCCTTGGGACAAAACAGAGGAGGAGGCCACCGTCACACCACAAACAGCCACAGATTTTTTTTTTTAAAGAGAGATGTCGCCACGCTTTGTCATCCTTGCAGGATTGCCAAGGATTAAGAATACTTATTGCTAATATCTTCTTGTACAATTTTGCATTTTGTGTAGAAGAATTTGAAGAACGTAAATATTAGAAGATCACTGTGGAGAGACCTCGGGGTGACCCAGAAGATAGTGCGCTTGCTTTCTGTGCACGTGGTCATGGGTTCAAGTCCCGCTGGGATTGGGCGAAGTGGTTCCTAGCCTACTTTACCAACTCCACAGATCGTCTAGGATATTAATAAAATATTAGTTCAATCAAGAACTGTGAAGTGAAGTAAAATTTAACGAGCTATGAGATCTGTTCAATGAGGAGTTGTTATACTTATGAGTGTTTGAAAGTTCAAGAACAATTCCGAACTGGCTTCAGCGTTGTTTGTAAAGGAAGTCTTTTCGTCAAACTCTTGCTACGAGCTGTAGGTTTTAAGAACCTAATCATTCAATTTATGTATATATTCTTCGATTGTGTGTTGTAAATAGCTTTTTCTATATATTTCGTATGTTATTCATATATATCCCCAATTAAACATATAATCAACTCTAGCTAGTGTATATCGTTGTAAAACCTCAAGTTCCCATAAGGTACTTAGATATAACCGATGCGTTAAATGTTTTATTACTAGCTATTCCTCGGTCTCTAAGCGATATATTTTCAAAACGCGCCCAGAAATTATGCAGACCGGTGCCGTAATATCGTCAGAACGGTTGCTACGGATCACGGCAACGGAGACGAAAGAGCTGTATAATTTTGAAGTTCTGGTAAGATAACTGTATATAATCTATTGACAATAACTTTTCTTCATCGTTAAAGTGACAACAAACGGATTGAAGTATCCTTATCTCTTGTATTATCTTATTTATTATTTCGGTGTTAACACCGCATCTGCCATTGCGATCGCTAGCTGTTTAGCTATGTTCTGCAGCAGAGAAACGAATCCGAGATTTTATGTAAATATTTATCGCTTGCTTCATATCCAAGAATCAAAGTTGTCATTTACGTTCCAAGAGATTTCTTTTCCCTAATTTATACGCTGTGAAGTGACCTTTTTGTTATGGCGTTGGTTTAAAACCCTATTCGCTCATATTGTCTTTTCTCTGAGACAGAAACCCAACAGAGAATGGCGTTTGTTATCTTTTGATTGGTTAATAACTGATCTATCCGGCATCTAGTAAGTTAAATATATTATGGTCACAACACACCCTATTTGCTTCAGTTTTTGTGGGATCAACACAGCGTAACAAGTGAGAGATGCTGATTCGGCCTACTACATTAATTATTAACGCAATAGAATTGAAGGGTGCAATTAAATGGTATGGTTGTAGGGAAAGATTGAAGAAGGCGAATAGAATTTAGCATTAAGAAAAGATGACCGGAACCACAATAGCTTTTATGGATTTGCTGTTTTTATAGATTATTACACTGTAAAAAAAAATATACACTTATTTTACACGCTATGTACAGGTCTTTAAGGGGCTCCATAGTCTAGTGGTTAGAGCGTTGCACTCATGTCCGCGTGGTCCCGGGTTCAATTCCCGGCTGGAGTCCCACTTTTCGGTGTCCGCCCAGCGTCGCGAGGCAAATTGGGGAGTCACGTGAATAAAGACGTGACGGCCATACTCGGTCTGGTAAGCCCCTGATATGCCTGTTCGTGGTTAGATACGCGCAGTGCTGACCACACAGCCGTTACTCAGTTGGACGTAGTTCCACCAAAACACGGACAGATGGCGTTGGGGCAGGCTCAGAGCCTATAGGCCTGTTACGCCAGCGTTTTTTTTATTGTACAGGTCTTTTTCCTGAAATTCTCCGAGTTTTCAACTCAAATAGTGTAAGTAGTGTGAACAAGAAGTGTGCACAGATTATCTGTCCTTTTTAAATCTGACTTTTAAACTATTGTTACGTCCTTCAGCATATCTCCTCTTAAAATCCGACTCATTATTTTTTTCCATCCAAATTCTTGAAAATATATCGAGTAAAGTTACGCATTTGCTGTAATCTTTGTAGCTCAATAGTAAACCAATTGAATATCATCAAAACGCCCGGGATTTATCCCTGCTACAGCTAACTTTTGTACTCCTAATTTCGTTAGTAAGTCCGCTTATTAATATACCCTAAATTGTGTGAAAATAGTATATAAATTGTATACAAATTTGTTCAAATAGTGATTAGGAGTGATGAGAAGTGGCGATTCGTTTCTACCCTATATGCTGCCAAAACTGTGGGGAAAATAAGAGTTTTATATTTCCAATACCCCCAAAAGGCTAAACCTGCTCTATCCGAAAATACATATTCCAAAATGATGCGATATGGACGCAAGAGATTCTCCAAAGGAAATATGGGATTGCCAGAAATTCTTTGACGTAAGGGTGGGTGGAAATAACCATGAATGGGACTAACTTCTAGTAAATAACAATAATTCGTTTTGCGGAAAGTTGATATCTCAAATTTCCTTTCCGGAACGATTTTTTTTCTAAACATAAATAACAATATAAATGCATGGTTGCATAACAAACAGGAGTAAATAGCATGTATTTCAACGAATGTTTGCCGGAAGGGATTGAATGTCTAAGTTCATTTTTTTTTTTTTTTTGTACACTATTACACGTGAAAGTGTCATCAAAGATATACAGAATATGAAGGCTAATGTATGCTTTCTTATTATTTTTTTTAAATGAATTTTTGAATATCCAAAAAATCGAATTTTATGCCCAATATATCTGGTGAGACAAAACATAAATAGCTAAGTTTTTCACACTTTTTACATTTATGTCAGGAGACATAAATTTCAACTTTGATATTTGAGTCTGAAGCAAGTTAGAAATTTGCACATTGGGATAAATATTGCTCCGAAACGAAGCATTTGTGCACCCCCCTCCCCCGCATGGTATCTACTTTTTTCTGTCTTATTTTGATGTCATGTATCTCGTGAGGTAATTATGTCGGTATAGAGGTAAGTGATTATGTGGATAAGTGAAGGGCTGACATGCAAAAGTTTTTTTTAAAAAAATGGAAAATACATTCTTTTATTTCTTTTTACAGTTTATGCATTTACTGTAAGGCGTTAAATGGGAAGACAATTAGTGAAATGATACATGTTTTAAATATGGCTGTGATGGAAGGAAGTTTCCTTGTGCTGGAATGGGACGACAAACTAATTCTGGAGAACTTTCCTAGACAAGAAACTTCGGAAATTCTTGGATTTTGAGTCGGAAATTCTAGGTTCTCGAGGCATCCCGAGATCTCCCGATTCTCGAGACATTCCGAGTGGTCGGAATCTGCGACATTTGGGTAAATCCCAAATGTTCGAGACTTTTCGAAAATCTGTACCAGAATGGGAACTTGCTTCCCGATTTTGGTCTTGAAATTTAGGGTACCCGCACACTGGTAAAACAGGAGGTCAAAAACTCCGTTTGAACATACTTTGTACTGTCCGATTTTTTCACGATGTCTGGCAACCTTGAATTTGAAGTTCTGTGAAGAGGAACACGAATAGATCGTGAAAAGAAAGGTAGCGAGATAAATCACGATCTTCTTTTGTCTACCTTTGTTGAAAGCAGACCCGCAACAGAAAAGGTGTCACCCCAAGAGATGGTATAAAGAATGGACAAAAGGGGGAGGAGGGAAGCAATGGCCCCGGAAGGTTTCTCAATCGATAAGTTCATTTCTGTGTTTCACTATTTTATGGACTTATGCTAGTATTTCGAAAGAAAAAAAAAATGGTTTTCACACAACCATAAATATTTTAGATAAAAGGTTCTAAACGACATTAATTACCGTGGTAGTACATTGTCCTTTTATTTCTCACCAAATCATTCCAAGCACTAAACCAAAATAAATTTGTCAGTTGGTTTCTGGATGTTTCCTTTTCCCACTTGACTGTATAGAATTAATACATAACAATTAATACATGAAATTTCCTCTCGGACGCACTAGGTAAGTGCTGGGATGGTAGGTACTCTGAATAAGATCAGGGTCCATTACTTCGCAAATCCTTCCCTTCGTACTTAAAGTAATTCTTACAAAGTGTGACATGTATTTGAAGTTCCATCAATAAATAACTTATAAGTAACCAATAATAAAGTGTCAGTTGATAATATTCCAGTTAATTGTTTTCCTCAGTCACACTGAACAAATAGTACCTACACCTTAGGACCTGGCTAACTCCTTTCCCGGCTTACTGTATCCCGACTTGAGCCATAGATGCCTAAAAAGATATAAATAAATTTCAATTCAAAAATTCCAATTAAATTTTGTCGGTCATTAAAAGAAAACTCAGTAAATAACATCTCAAATTAAATATAACAGCTACTAAAGTGTTAAATTTGGAAAATATAAGTCAAATATGCCCAATAATATGGTGAGACATTGCTAAAATAAATTTCTAATTAAAATTTTACACAGATTATATAGAGAAGAAACTACACAGCAACTCCTGAACTTTAGGTGGTGTATAACGGCTCTGGAGCATTGAGATCAGGCGACAGGACAAGCCATGGGAAAATGTGAACCTCGCCATAACAAAGAATTTGAAACTCTTAGCTGCCTGTGCAATAGGAACATTATCGTCTTAGTAAAAGGCACTACCTGCAAGAAACTATTTACGCCATAAAATACGCAAGGTCCAATTGCATCTAGTGGCGGCGAGTGCCTATTGAAAGTAAAGGCAATGAACTCCCATTAATAAAAAGGGTAGGGACAAGTAAGTATTCATTGGTAAGGGCAAGGCGTGCCCCCTCGTAATCTCCAATTCGAGCACTGACTTTCTTCACTCATATTATTTGCTTTGTTATGAAATAGAAGTTCAACTCTTCTGTTGTTGGAGTAAACAGTTTTCCTTACCTACTTACAATTCAACGGAACACCCATCTGTTACTGCTTTAACTTATCCTTACAATTGTGTCTGTATGATGAAGGATGACACTTCGATTTGCGCGCATTCTTATGGGGTGTTTTAGTATTATTATTAGTACTCTATCTATGGTAATTGTGTTGTCGTCAAAAAGGTCCTATAAATACAACTTCGCTATGTATCTATGTACATGAGTAGTCGACTTAATACATTTTTTTTTCTTTTTATGGTTAGTTACTGTACACCACGGTAGTAAATGCATGTTTGAGTAACGACATTTGAAATATTTTATTATGTGTATCCATTACTATAATTATCTATTTATCTGTGTATATAATATTATGTTATTTTGTTTACTCACTATAATCGTCTTGTATAGTATTTACGTTTGAGTAGAAGAAAATATTTTATCGGCTTTAACTTCGCCATAATTAAGTAAGGTAATATTAATTAATTAATAAAAAAGCTACCGTCAAATTCTTGACATAGTTGTTCTCAGTGATTCTACCAGATATCCCCGTTGGGGATGTCACCCCCCAAATTCTTGAGAGCACACCCTGAATATTATTTTGAATGGTCCAAAATCGATAGAAACCGTGCAAAACTTCACTTACCCCTCCCAATATTGACTTTACACCCCTCCCCCAAACTGAAAATGCTGGCGGAATCCCTGGCGCTTTAAACAATTTACCCAAATCTACTGAAAAATATTACACTATATTAAAGAATCAGCTATTTTAATTCTGGAGTTACGTAGTAGAAATTTTTATTAAGAGATGGCAGCACAAGTCAGGGTAGCATAAGAAAAGAATAAAGTCTGGATGTTTTACACCGTATTTTCTACTCTATATAGTTTATTATATAATTATTGAGTGTACCAATTATTGTCGAAAAAGTTATTTCGACAATTATTGTCGATGCGTAGAAAAGTTATTTCGACAAACTTCTTAATGTACACAACGGGAAACAAACAGAGGAATTTGAAATCCATACCGCAGAACCATGGATTCCCGAACCTAGCGAGATCGAGATCGAAATGTCGGTAAAGAAGTTGAAAAATTTCAAATCACCAGGAATAGACCATATCCCAACCGAATTAATTAAAGCAGGAGGAACGGCACTAATCAAGGAACTACATAAATTGATAAGTACTATATGGAGAAAGGAGGAGCTCCCAAAGGAATGGAAAACCTCAATAATAGTTCCCATTTACAAAAAAGGCGATGAATTAGACTGTAATAATTACCGCGAAATCTATTTAATTCCAACCTGTTACAAAGTATTAAGTAATATTCTGTTAATACGCCTGCCTAAGTGTATACGTGGATGAAATAATTGGAGATCACCAATGTGGATTTAGAAGAAATAGATCCATGTTGGACCAGATTTTCGCCTTGAGACAAATTTTGGAGAAGAAATGGGACTACAGTGGGACGGTTGATCAGCTATTCATTGATTTTAAGAAAGCATATGATTCTATCAAAAGGGAAAAGTTATACAGTATCCTGATACGATTTGGAATTCCGAAAAAAAAATGGTTAAACTTGTGAAGATGTGTCTCAGCGACTGCATAAGCAAAGTACGGATAGGTAATAATATGTCAGATAGTTTCCAGATTCGCAACGGATTGAAACAAGGCGATGCCTTATCACCACTACTGTTTAACTTTGCGTTAGAATATGTGATTTTAAATATTAAAGGGGACGAATAGGAACTGTCATTGAATGGTTTGAATCAACTGTTCGTCTACGCGGATGATGTTGATTTAATAGGGGACGATATAGATGCACTAGAAAGCAACACCGATGTCTTAATAGAAGCGAGATAGGTCTACAGGTAAACATAGATAAAACAAAATACATGATAACAAGCCGAAACACAGGGAATGAAGAAATTAAAAAGATAAGAATTAGGGATGAGGTCATAGAGAAAGTAAACAAATTTAAATACTTGGGAGCATACGTAACAAGCAAAAATGAGTTCACGGAAGAAGTAAAAAGTCTCTTAGTATTGGGTAACGCATGTTTCTATTCAGTCCAAAAACTTCTAACATCGCGATTAATATCAAGGAAATTGAAATTGAAAATATACAGAACGGTTATTCTGCCGGTAATACTTTACGGTTGCGAAAGTTGGAGTACGACTCTAGCGGATGAACATAAATTACACGTATTTGAAAATAAGGTTTTGAGAAAGATATACGGGCCGAAACGGGACGAGATGACTGGAGAGTGGAGGAGACTGCATTATGAAGAACTCCATGGACTGTACGATTCAGCAAATGTTGTAAAAATAAAGAAATCACCACGACTAAGGTGGGCAGGCCATGTAGTTCGGATGGGGGAAAAACGAATATTATATTCTATCCTGGTTGGAAGGCCGGATGGAAGAAGACCATTGGAAAGACCGAGACGTCGTTGGGAGAACAATATTAGAAGAGAACTTCGAGAAGTAGGTGTTCGTGATGAAAACTGGCTTGATGTTACTCAGGATAGAATCCAATGGCGAACGTTTGTTACTACGGCGATGAACTTGCGAGTTCCATAAGCCATAGAGTGAGTTAGTCCGTATCCGAAAGCACTTTAGCTTCTAATCGTTGGTAAATGACTTCAGAGGCTTACTACCTGTTCAAAACAAATGTTAGCGGACACAATATAGAGAAGTTGACATGTAAAAAAGTTGTATCCATTTTGAGTGAAGTAAAATATTTGTTTCGTATCGCAATTAGGGTTGTCGTTCAGTCTTGCTATCTTGTGGTGACCTGCTTAACTCGTGTATAGTAATGTTCTTTTTTTTTCTGTAATAACTAGAACTAGGATTTCTGTGTAGTATCGTATTGAGAAATATGTAACAAAAACTAATGAAATATGTAGAATAGTATGTAATTAAGGTAAAATAAGTAATATCAAATAAACCAAATATTTATTACAGGGATAATCATTATTAACATTCGCTTATCATTTCATACTTAAAATGATCTAATTATGATTTTTATAATTCTCTATCAGGCTTTTTGTCATATTTTCTATGATCATATATTCCACCGATCGGTAATGATATATACAAAGTAAGGGTATGCTGAAAACGACCTTTCCATATGGCAAGTTGTCACATGGGCATGCTTATTTTGGCTTAGAATTACTCGAAAAAATGTTTGGTAATTTATTTCCCTTAGGGCACCCTATTTCACAATTTTCTAATATGCATTTTTGGATAGACCAGCCTTTGACTGTACAAGTGTACATGCCGCTTTAGTTCTACCGTTAATGCTATTGGAAATATCAACCTTTAGAGTTCATTTTTCCACACTTTCGGCAGCCTATAGAGCCTAAACGCACTATTTGTGTATCTTCGATTGTCTATACCTTTTTTTCTTATTTTCATGTCAGGAATCCCGTGAGGTGGGTTTGTTGGTTATGTTTTGCAACACCCTGTATATACTGACCTTCAATCTTGAATCGCTCTTTGCCCCGTGGGAATTGTTTAATGTAGTCAAAAAGCAAAGTTCAGAAAGAGAATGGTAAAATATGAAGTTTTATGTAAAATTCACACCAATTATGTTAACATAGCTCCCCAATTTGGAACATGGCTAGTATTTCTAATCTATCTCATATTGATTCTGTTCTGAACTTTTTTCTTGCTATAGTCAAAAGAAGAATACCATCAGTACGTAGCTTAAGCAAACCCGAGTTATTATCCGTTCTTGGTCTCCACGTACCCTCTTCTCGCCGCAAGCTGGCAGATTTAATGTATTTATACAAGATACTTAACGGGAATCTTAGAACTGGAGAGTTGATATCTAAATTTTACTTCCGTGTTCCGTTGCGAATAACCAGAAATAATAGCCTCCTTCATTGTACCACGCCTAGGCTAAGTATACTGCAGCACTCCTTATTACATAGACTAGTAATTATTTACAATAATCTCGATTCAAATATTGACATTTTTTGGAACTGAAAACACTTTCCGTCGAGCGCTAAATATCATATCTTAGTTGTTCCTCTTGTGTATTGTAATCCTCATGTTTATTTCTTTTTCTTAGTTATCTGTCACTTTATATTTTAATTTAATGTTATTTAGTTTTTTGCAATGTTATTTTGTTCCAGTGTAAAATGGCAATTCCAGTTGTATCTGAAACTTAATAAATAAATAAAGCGAAACACGTAAAATAAAATTCAAATATAATGATACTAACGATACAAGCAAATATAATGGAATTTCTTGTGTCCTACTTAACTGCAAATAGAATGTATGTAATTACATAAGCATTTAGTAGTAAGCGATGCCTTTCTAAACCTGTTTGCTCTACAATAAACAACGTTTTTTAATTTATTTCTTAATTAAGTTTTTTTCTCATTACATTTGCATTTTATGCTGTCGAACTTATTCAGATTCTCTCTTGATATATTAAGAAATGAAAATATTTTGTTTTCTACGCTATTACAGTGCCCCCTAGTGTGAGAAAATTAAAATTTTGAACCGTTTTGAATTACAGATACGATGTATTCTCGTCAAGGCGTTTCTTTCGAACTATCTTCATACAACTTCTCTTTTTAGAAGATATCAGGTAAATGAACAGTAATATACTGATAGATTAAAAGCGAAAAAAAAAAAAGAAAGAAAATTAAACGCATTCTCTCTCGTTTCTTTCTTAAGACCAAGAACGCACTGGCAGAAAAGTGACGTTAAAAATGGTTGTACTTGACAGCAATCTGTTTTAAATGTCAGTGACGCAGATTGAAATGTCAATCTTCCCCAAGCATTCCTAAATTATGTCCTGCCTGCTGTGTACCTATTCACTCACATATGGGAAAGCTTAGGGGCTCAATCGACCTGTGTACGGAAACAAGCTGTAATCATTTGATCCAACTTTTTTTTTTTTTTTATCACGCTTTCACCGTATTAGCTTGCTCTGTTTACCCAGTCGTAATCTTGTAAACAAATTATCTGATCGACTTGAAATTTTGTACAAGTGTATATGTACCTGATAACAATACATAAATCAATATAATGAATACGAGGGTTGATTGAAAAGTTTTAAGACTGGCCTATTTATTCAGATTCACATAACACTACAGGCTGTACATTCTCCTCTTTTGCAAATTACTTTCCTTACATGCAATACATTTTTTACAGCGTTAGATTAATGAGTTATAAAAATGAGGTAGACCGTTTTCTGATTTCCGCACAGTGTTTGTGGAATGATTCACCTGATTATCCGAACTTCTTGCAGCGCATTTCTTTTTTTCAGTGTTGGGAATTCCCAGAAATCACATCGCGCTAGGTCCGGGCTATATGCAGGGTGTTCTAATAGAGTCCCGTCAATTGCTGCAACATGAGATCTGGCGTTGTCCTGGAGAAAAAAAAAACACTGTTTGTACAGAAAATCCTGTCTTTTTTCCTCATGGCTCCCAGGAAATCTGTTCGCAAAGCATTCGTATAATAGGTCACGTTCACTGTCTGATCAGTATCATTCCGCGCGGATCGAAGAACAACAAAGGGTAACTTTCCCCGCTTAGGGGAACGAACAGAACTTTTTTTTTGGTAGTGAACTCCAGTATTTCTCCGCACTGGACTGTTTTGGATAGAGGGTCGTAATGACGCACCCAGGTTTCATCAGACGTCACGAGTAACGTCAAGAAATCGGAAATCGTTTCTGACATTCGAACTGTGTTTCTGTAAACATGAACTCGTTTTTGCATCTGTTCTTGTGTCAGATTCTTGGGTATCCAACTGGCGCACACATCGCGCATTTTCAGTTCCTCCGTGACAATGTGTTTAGTGCGTTTCAAGGAGATGTTGACTGCATTTCCAATAGTTCAGCTGCAGCCTTGGAGATATAGACATTGTTAACCGCAGTGGGTGTCCTACCAACAGTGTACGAATTAGGTTATCTTCCCAGGAGGGGGGGGGGGGATAAAGTACTTGATATTGTTTACTTGTAACTTAACTTACTGGAATATCATTGATAACATTTCTGATGATATTATGATATTTTGGGTTATAAGATTCAACTTGTCCTCGGTACCAGAATGTATGTATTAGTATAAATTTAGGTGCTCAACTTCATACTATCCCATGCAGATGAGAAAATTCCTTTTCTTCCGAGATTCAGCACTGTATGATTCACTGCAATATTACCGTAGATATTGTAAATATTTTACGTTCTCTCTACAAGAAAAAAAAAATTAGTCACAGTGCTTCCTTTGCTAAAAGATTGGCAAAACTTTCGATATTCTCGGGATACTAATTTTGAATGTACTGCAATCTTTACGTAATAAACAGCCTTAAATGTAGTCGGATGCCACGTTAACATTTAAAATAAACTACAATTTTGAATAAGAGAGCTACGTATCGCTTGACTGTATATGCTAGGCAGATTTTGAAGGCTATTTTTCTTTGTAAAGCAAGAGTCTGGCTCCTAACTCCTAATAATGGACTGTAATGAATAGATTACGCTTTCCTGAAATACCTACTCTCGCAGTACTGTTGAGAAGTGCAGTCTATTCTAGATTCACTGCTTTCAGCGATTGAGAAGTGCAAATCAATATAAAGTTCATAAGTTAACTATCAGGGCTCCTACAGGTTTTGTCCTCTAGAGACCAGAATACTCTGACTTTTTCATGACTATTGCCACAGACCTAATCATTTCCCAGGCCATAGTCTAACAGCCAAGCTATCTTTGATACAACTCTCGGTTCTTTTTGGTTTTTATTTCTCTAAAATTTCCAAACATTTAGCTGAAAGTATCCACATTTCTCCCACTTCTTTTCTGGATGCTCATAAAATCTACTGTAATTCTCATAACAAGAATGTAAGTATTGCATTAACTTTTACAAACGTTAAAGTAGAATTCCGAATCGACAATAATTTCATCTATAAAACCCGAGGTATAATGTATTTTGCAAAACAAGACAAAACTAGCTTTTTGAGAAAATGGGTCCAAATTTATCCCACTGCCTGCTGTCACATAAATAGCACCAATGACTTAAACATGAAAAAAAAAATAGAAACCTACTTACAATATAAAGTGGTACACTATGAACAATTATACCTGTAATTATACATAAAAATACGAGTGTCATTTTTTCTAAACTAAAGAAAAGGCTGTAAATAGAAAAATTTTGATTCATTGTAAGTTCAAAACTCGAAATCTGGAAAAGTAGAGTTTATCTTTAAATAACTCTCTAGTTACTGCAGCCAAATATCACAGGGGGGAAAAGTGTGTCTTTTGCTTCTTCACCAACACAGTTTTCATGAAACTAAATGTGACATTTTCTACATGCAACCCACTTTTAATACATGTTGTCTTCGAAGTAGCGTCCTTCATTAATGGGTCACTCTGTGACAAATTTGGTGCTTGTTGATGTATAACTACAGTGGTCATCTTCTTTACCATCCCTGCTTGATAAATAAAGTCCTTTACTTTTGCTTCTACGAAGTTGCTTATTTGTCTCTTTTCAAATTACTCTCGCACTTTTAGATGTGACAATATAATTGTCAAATACCAAATATATTGCGCGGTTTTCACTTAATTCCAGTTTGTTCTCTGCTCTTCTAAACGAATTCACTTTCTTCACGAATTCACTTTCTACAATACATCGTACTAAATTTAAGGATTGGAAATTTAAACACATCAGGTGGGTGAAATTAGGACTCTCTTGACACTAAAATGTGATACTCAACACACCAGGGTAAAGCTTTTCAGGCCAAACTTATAAATGTGTGTTATAGTTCAATTACTATTCACCAAGCATGCTTATACAAGGTAAGCAAGAAAGTTCTGTAGCTTTTTCACCCACCACCTTCGAACATCGATATGTCACCTAAGACGTACCTGGAAGATCAAAAATAGTCCCCATCAGCATCGACGACCTTCTGCCAACGTTCTGGAAGACCATGGATTCCATCGCGGAAGAACTTGGTGGACCGTGAAGCGAAGAAGGTATCAAGTGCATTTTGCACCTCTACTAGGGATTTGAACTGGCGTCCTCTAAGGTGATTGTCCAAGGAATGGAACAGGGGGGCTTAGCGTTGTCCTGTAACAGGAGGACCCGTTTGCGATTCAGAAGTGCTGGCTCCAGAGTTTTGAGTTTTTCTTGAATACTGCTCAACTGCTGAGTGCTGACAGTACACAGTTGCATTGATGCTCTGACTAGCTGGTAGCAGTTTCCGATGCACGATGCCGCGAGCAACCCACCAAACACACAGGAGGACGTTCTTCTGGTGCAGTGCTGGTTTCGGCTGTTTTGGAACCGGTTCATGGGATGCTAACCAATGATGACGTGGAGCTTCGTACAGGACCCACTTCTCATCACATGTCAACACCCTGTCCAGAAATGGCTCCTTCCTCAGACAAGACAGCAAAGAAACACAGGTGTCTGCTCGCGTTGCCTTCTGGCCCGGAGTCAAATCATGTGGGACCCATCGACCCAACTTGTAGTGCTTCCCAAGTTCATGGAGGTGCTGCCGAATGGTTTCTCCACTCACACTGAATTGTAGTCCCAGTTCCTCACATGTCTGGCTACTGTTCGCCTCAATTGCTGCCTGAAGATCTTAATTTGGTACCTGTGTTGGTCTTTCTGCACGTGGTGCGTCTTCAAGTGTTTCGTCACCGTCCTTAAACTTGGTAAACCACCGCTGCACTGTCCGCGTAGTCACGAGACCCTCACCAAATGCCTGTTTGACCACAGTTTGAACTCGTACAGCATACACGCCCTTATGACGCTCTGTGGAGATCCCATGTTCACTCTGTTCTTCCGCACGTTCACGGTGTAACTGAACTGCCACAACCAGGTAGTATGTTGACTATACTCACACCAACAACTGACCTTCGCCTGATCTCCATTCGCATTCAACTCACGGTATGAGGACCAATTGAACACAGACCTCCACAAAAAGCGACAAAACTTTCTTGGTTCCCTTTATAGTTACTACTATAAAGCTTACAGTTGCTGAAGCTCTTAGACAACGTGAGAACCCCTGGAGAACTCCAACAAGGAGAAAAACTACAAACGGCCACGAGACGCATCATATCCTTTAAAGCTTCAGAGATTATTGTTCGCGCGTAACTTCGGACTTGACAATCGACTCCGATAATTTCAAACTCATACTAATTGAGAAGCTTGTGTGGGTGAAATTAGGCTGCTAGCCGAAATTTGGTTACTTTCCCCTATTGTGTGATGAACTTTAACTGTGGTCAGTGATTTTGTCATGTAACATTTTGGAAGTACTAGCTGTAACACCAGCAATGAAAGCTTTGTCTACACAACATATTTTTGTTTTGATAACTAGAACACACAAACTTACCAGTCTCATTGTATGTTCGTGAAAAGAAAGCTATAACGTGTTAGAGGGGGACAATTTCATCCCCCCCCTGGGATAGTGAATTCTAGTTAGCAGCCAGAGATAAATACATTCCAGAGGGGGGACCATCCCCGGTCGTAGTTCGCACCCTGCCTAACAAAACGCTCCTTGTCGATCACTCTCTTGTTTCCGTCTTTGGAGTACTACCACCAATGATACACAGCAGCATGGCTGCATGGCCAATTGTTTCCCCGCCATATGCTTGTTGTAATATTTGAAATATTTAATTTCCATACTTCCCGAATTTCACACAAAATCCCATCGCATACCTCTGCCGTATTTTCCGAGGGACGTCCTTTTCATCCGCCATACCCAACTGTTCATTCGCCATGACATACTATACTTTCTACTTTCACGCACTGTTATCCACTTATCACACCCATGGCTGTCCCACTGCAGATTCAAACACCTTTAGGCACGTCCTTCAAAACACCTAGTACAGCATGAACACGACGCATATCTGGAAAGAGAAATAGAGAAATTTTCAAATAATCCTCGTAATTTTGAATTTTGAAATTCAAAATGGCCGCAAAACATTTTGAAAATGTTTTATTTTGCCACAAACATCTGCCAACTCCGCAGTCTACCTGATATTATTGTCTGCAGGCATTGTTCAAGGAAAGCCTTCCTAAAATCTTCATAATTCTAAGAAGGAAGTTGAATGAGAAATGCATAACATAACATCCATTATTAAGCTATGACCTAAACCGTTCCTGAGTCTTTGAGATGTCGACCCTGGGCGGAGAACACTCTTTTGAGAACACGTATGGTCAAGGTACTAACTAGGACCTTAGTGAATACCACGACATGTCGGTATTTGCCAGGATAAACTTAGAAAAAGCTAAAAAGTCTAAGTAAGTATGGGCGGCATTAGGATACGAACGTAGGGCCTACGTGCCTACCCGATGTTAACCTGAAGTACGTGATATTAACTACTGGAGCACGAGGGTTGGGTTACTATCATTTTGACTCAGTGTAAATCCTACACCACCAAATGATTGTTGGAGAATAAACAAAACAGAAATTTGCCTACACTCCTTCTACAACCCCCCTCCGAGCACCCCAATTTCACATTTACGTCCCTCAAATACAAAATGACTACGCGGAAAAAGAGACAGTATCCTATCATTTAAATTTCACCCGTCTAATTTTGGTCTTACAGTTCCCATATTAGAAAATGCTGAATAAGGAATTAAGTGAGATATTTGTATTGATATTTAAGACGGGTTCAGATCTGAAATTTGGCACGAAGGTGGAGAATGATAAGTAGATAAAGGAAATATACCGACATTTTGAAAAAGTTGCCATCTTGGATTCAAAATGGCCGCCAAAACAAAATTTCTATAGAATACACAGCCTAAATGACTGAAGCTAGAAAAACGAAATTTGATATCAAGGTACATCATCACTAGAAGGTTAAGAAAATATTACAACATATTTTAAAAGTCGCCATCTTAGATCCAAAATGGCCGCCAAAACAAAATTTCTATAGAATACACAGCCTAAACGGCTGGAGCTAGAATAACGAAATTTGGTATGACAGTACAACATTTTTAGTCGGTTAGGAAAATATTACAAAATGTCTCCAAAGACGTCATCTTGGATAAAAAAATGCCCGCCAAAATGATATTTCCATAGAATACACAGCCTAGACGGCCGGAGTTAGATAAACGAAATTTAGTATGACGGTACATACCGGTATCATTAGTAGGTTACGAAAATATTACAAAATATTCAAAATCACATGCTCTTAAGCAAAAACCAATTATTTCTAGTACAGATAAAAATAGCTAAGTGGTATAAGTCTATATTATTTAGTCTATGTCTGAACTAACAATTAAGCAGCTGAGAAGATACTGCCATCTATTGGAAACCAAAGTAGATCGAGTGGTTTCGTAGTTTGATGATTACAGCATTGACTCTAAACTAGTCTGATGGATTTAACATTGTTTAAACCATTTTTGGCGTGGCTTGCTAAGCTTGCATCAAGTTGTCATACTTGTCAAAGGAAGTTTGATTCATTTTTGAGTCAGGTAAAAATCGGTATGCGGGCAGGGACTTGCTTGAATGTATCATCCGAGCATTCTATGACTGAGGAATACAATTTAAAACAATGTCCCAGCTCTTATAAACATACGAAATGCTTAAACGTAATTCTCATGTACAAAACCTAGGACAAAGTACAATTTTTATATTTACAAAATATACTAGTATCATTTTACTTGCAAATAACGACATACTTCTCCCATCTGCTCTCCTCTGTCCCTTTGTGCTTTTCTTTTTCAAAGTTGGCTACATAAGCTCTACACTATCGTAATGGACAGATCGATTTCTGTCTCATTTGAAGATCTCAACACTGACCTAGCCGTTAAGGCGTTACAGGCAAGCATCGTAACTCTTAATCAACACACAAATTATCCCGCAGTAATCTCTAATTGCAGATTCCCCGAGACGCCACTTGCTATTCCAAAAAGGAGAGGGAGGGGGTGAAGTAGAGACATGGGAGAGTGTGTAGACGAAACTGTAGTGGGGGGGAGGGAATGGGAACCCAAAAGGAAATAATTAGACCTTAATGAAGAACAACACAAACACAAGGGAACGATCGTAAATGCTTCAGTAACACAGGGTTCCCCTTCCCCTCCGGCCCCCACTCACTCTCCGCCAACATGGCAGCTTTGTTGTCTCACATCACGACCAGGATACGAGCAACATTTCACGAAATCACGAGCAGAAGATGGTTTTTTATTCCTTTTTTTTCTTTGCCTGCTACGGTACATATACCTGTCTGCCACCTGGTGGCTACAAATAATTCGTCTCTCCAACAAAACAACAACACGGTGTAAGTGAGCAAGCGCCCTCTCTTTATGATCCTGAAACAATAGTTTGGCTTTTTTGTACGTAGGGGTGGGGTCTGTAGGCTTCAGTTGTAATACTAAAGGAAAAAGTAATTGTCTAAAGCTCCATCAAAAGAGACTTAAACGAAACATCTTAAGTTCTTAACTGCTGATAGCAACTGCGACGATGTGATTTCCTTCTCACACCGGACGATTTTCATTTGTTTTTCTGTTTCAACCGTTTACAGGACAGGAGGGAGGATGGGTAAGGTATTTTACCTGGCTTCATAATGTACTTGTTAATTTATTTGTGCGATCACTCCTTAATTTGATTTTCAATTATCCTCTTGGATAATATAGTTTCCAACCAGCCAGGTAAGTTCAATTCAAGGATTAAGGTCAGGAGGCTTAGGAGACAATGAAATCCCGACCCCACTGCCCTCTATTTGTTAGAATATGAAGGTGAATTCTGAGAGTTGTGGTTGGTGTCTGGCTGAAGATTATTAGATTTAAGTTAGTCCGGTGTGAGGAAATGAAACAAACCTATCTTGATTCGACATTCAAGGTCTTAGCTCTAGACCTCATCCTATTGATTCTCTGCGCACACTGAGATACACGCATGCGCAGTAGTGAAACTACAGAAGAATCAAGTACTACATACAGTGAATGTTTAGTACGTGTATAAATAAAATGAATATTTTCACAATGTAATTTATTTCGCTAAAACAAAAATAACGACAATCATCTTTCGACAAAAATTTTCCAAACTTAATAGTTTTTGATTCTCACGCGTGTGATATACATTTCACAAAGAATTGAAGGAAATTGTTACGCCCAGGAAGACAATCCAATGTCGCAATGAACTCAAGGAATGTGTTCGAGATCTCAGTTATACTGAACATGCTTTCATAGGCCACGAATCTGACATTTTGAGTTTTCCGAGAAATATATATTCTTAGCATATACCTATCTCAACATGCAATGAACTTGCAGAGACTATTAACAATGTAAATATGATATACTAAGAGGATATCCAGGTGCAATATTTGGACAAGCCACAATATTAATGAAAATTATACTTTTTTTGCCGTTGTTCTACTTCTAATATTACTACCACTGCTATTTCTTCTGGTATTATTATTACTACTACTACTTCTTCTTCTGAAATTACTACTACTACTACAAGTACTACTTTAGTACAGCATGCATTACGAATATCATTCACTACACGGAATTGTAACAACAAATTTTGAATTGTGACGATTTTCGAAGATGGCGGTCGAAAAGAAAGTAGTTTGAAATTTTACTGTCAGAAAACTTGACCGCAGTGACCTTTAAATTGTATTTTTAAATATGTATTTAAAAAAAAGTGAATGCCCCCTAAATAACACAAAAATTGCGTAAAAGATCAAAATAATTTTAACGGAAATAAATACTTCTACTGGAGTGGGACGTATGACATAGCACAATTTATAGTCATCAGATTATCAATGTTGCCAACTGAACATAAACTTATATATTTTATTTAAAGAAATGTTATTTTTTTTTTTCATAATGTGAATCAATATGGACAACAAAGATAAACAATGCTTGGATTTTCAGTTTAAGGGGAAGGAGTACATTCAAAATTCGGAGAGTGTACGAAAAGTTTTGCAAGGTTTCGATCGATTTTTAGCGCAAAACTTTTTGGGAAAGGGGGTGTTGTCGAAAATTAGGGGGGTTATACCCCCACAGTGGGGTCTAGCGGAATCACTGTGTAATGATGTAAGTCGTAGAAGTCTTAATTTTGATAGTAAACAAGAAGGCTCAGATGATCAGTGTTATTACAATGCGGTAGAGAAAGTTTAGTCCTTTAAATTTTGAAATACATCATATTTAGTCTATTTCTTTTTTGGTCCCATTTGGGCCTTTCCATGTCCACATCCTCTGGGGCGGTTTCTTGAAAAATGTATTGGAAATGACCAGTCTGTTCTTCTGAGAATTACACTAACTTCTCACTTGTTTCTTATGCCAAATCCAAAGTTTCTCACTTTCGTGTCACTGCTCTGCTTGGTTCCTACCTTCGCATTGAATTTCTCCCTTTATAATGCGATTTGCTACTATCCAAAATCTTCTGGATCTCCTAGTATAGGTCTTCGATCTCCTCCGGGTGTGAGGTTGTTGGAGCATACACTTGTATAATTTCCATACTGTATATGTTGTTTATCTTTACTACTACCCGTGCGATTCTATCTGAAATTCCTTCAATTTCTGTGATCCGTGACTTCAGGTCTTTATTAATTATAAAGCCAACGCCTGTCGCTTTTCCAGTTTCTGTTCCTTTGAAGTAGAACGTGTGCCCTGGCGGTAGTTATAACTGTTCTTCATTCTTCCTCCACACTTCTGATAGTCCTATGATGTCCCACTTAATCCTCTTAAGTTCATTCTGCAATTCTTCTAATTTGTCCTCTCCTGCAAGTGATTGACAGTTGAGAGTCGCCACGTATAGTTCCGTTCGAGTTGCCGTGTCGGTGTACTGTCAGTCTACAGTCCAAACCTGGGCATCTTGACCCTGTGACTTCCTGCAGGACTGACCGCTGCCGTTGCCAGCTGTATTCCGTCCTCCGGGCAATAAGGACCTCCGAGGCTGTTTTATTGCTTGTACCATCATATGTAAAGAAAGGAGGGGTGCTGACATTTGACTCACCACACTGTCAGCTAATGCGGGTTGGTGAGCAGCCCATCCATGTTCGTTCGCCAAGCAGTTGCTTGGGTACTAACAGGCCCCACGACGTGAACGTATGGATTGGACATTAGGCGTCTACTCCGGTCGGTTCCCTTAAGTCTCGGCAAGAGGAATTAAGGGGTCTCCTCCCAGTTAGTGGCAGAAGCCTTTTGGGGCGACAGTCCCGGTTTGCCGGTCCTGTCCAGGTTTCCCGGCCATGCATATATATTACCACGCAGACTGTACAAGAAACCTGCAAGTCACGAAGAACATTTTGCCATTTATTCCAACTCGACGTGCCAAGGATTCTTCGAGCTGTAAGATATGTCGAAGAAGTTGGCATCGTTTATACCAAAATTCGCTTCTCTCCTTTCTTCTGAGAAATCATTAATATTTAATAAATAATAAACATAACCCTGAGGAGCTATGTATTTGTGAATTGTAATAGTATCTCCAGTAGCACACAAACGTTGGATTACGGTGGATTCAACGTTAGTACCGCTGCGTAATTTGAACGTTGTATATGTACCTAAATGTCCGCCTGTTCAAAGGGTTATTCTACGTTTAGATTCAATGTAGTCTTTAACAGCAAGAAGTGGACGATGAACAGCTTCTATTTTAACGTTGTATTTGCCCACCTCTTCATCGGCTGAAAACCACGTTTTGCATTTGATCAAAAGACAGCACTGAGTTTTAAATTTTCCATGCGTCTGCTGTGGGGCTCGAAGCTGAAACTTACCACACTCGTCGTTTGTAGCTCGTTACTCTAATCACTCAATCACGAAGCCATCTAGCGAGTAATTACTATTTTTCTACTTCTTTTATATTACGAATACTTTCTCTGAAGTAAAATTTATGTGTTTAGGCTAGGTGACCATAGTTCTTCCAGTGATTCCAGGGAGAATTGGGAGAATTAAACTTCTTCCTTATTGCAACAGTAATTTGGTGACCTTTTCTCTCCCCTACCTGCAGTACATGAGAAAATATTCCATTCTTAATACTTTTAATCTATACTCCATCAATTTGAAGTTTAGAAATGAGCGTGTAAATCAATAAGAAAATTCCTAATATGACTTTAGATAAGAGAAATAACGAAAAAAGTACAGTGCAAGGATTTAGCGAAAAAGTAGTGAATTCAAAATATTAGGGCTCCTGTAAAGAGTATCTAAGGTAACCCTAGACAGAAGTCATTATCGAATGTTTCTTTCCAATAAAAACAATAAACATTTTCGAAGCATTCTTCAAATCGGGGAAACAAATAGCCGGGGTTTAGTGTCTTATTCCGTTATAAATGGTCACTTTAGTATAGGCTGGAATTCGACACAAGGATTGCTGATTCTGTCTTGGCTTAGTTCGTTGATTTTTCTCTCCCATCCCGACTCATCAGATATTTGACAGCATTACTAACAGATGGTATCACTTTCGGGGTTAGGGTAAAGTTGTATACACAGGAGTTTTTTTAAAATTTAATTTTAAGGCCTCTAGGCAACTATAGCTCAGGCCACACATGAATTATTCAAAGTAGAAAGTGTATGGCGCAAGTCATCATCAGTTTTGACACGTGGTCATTCATGGGCGTGTCGTGAGGTAGTACTCCATGAAGAACATTAACAAGCTACCGTTGAGAATTTGACGCTTTAGTGTTGTGGTTAACGTATCGAGCAGCTAATCCGGTGCGGGGTGATGCTCTTTTTATAACTATTTTTTTCTCTTTTTTAAAAACTAGACGTATTTTCAAATTTTATGAAGTTCACTAACTACCTAACCTAACCTCCTAACGTAGGAGCAGCGATCTGCAGGGTAGAGCCTGCAGGGCTGAGAAATTTCCCCTTTTTATATTTATGCGCGATCCAGTTTAGTTTACGGCAACAATAATACATTCTTGTGTCATATTCTGACGTGAATACTTTCTACGTCGAACAAGTCGTCTTTTACTTCAGATAAAGTCTTCGTAACATAAAAAAACACTGGTGTAAGAGACCTAGGTAATGAGCCTACCCGAACGCCATCTGTCAGTGTTTGGTGGAACTACGTCCACCTGAGTAACTGCTGTGTGGTCAACACTGCGCGTACCTAACCACGAACAGGCGTATCAGGGGCTTACGAGGCCGAGTGTTGCCGTCACGTCTTTATTTACGTGACTCCCCAATGTGAATCACGACGCTGGGTGGACGCCGAAAAGTGGGACTCCAGCCGGAAATTGAACCCGGGATCACGCGGACATGAGTCAAACGCTCTAACCACTAAACTATGGAGCCCCCTCGTAACGTAAAAGGAATAGTAAAATATTAATTAGTTGTAGTATGAGGATCCTTCGTGGCCAAGTGACGAGCTACAAATGACCAATGGGGAAAGTTCCAGCTTCGAACCCCACTGGAGACAGGTGGATAATTTACAAACAAAATCAATATATCAACGTGAAAGATATGGAAGACATCAACTGTGGTAAGTAACTCTCCGTCATGTTTTCTTTTGGTCAATTGATTGCCGGTTTTGAGCCGTTGAACAGTTGGGCAAATACAACGTTAAAAATTAGTTTCCAAACTACTCCACTTGTTAACGTTGAAGTTGACGAAGTTCCCACTTGTTGACGTTGACGTTCCTTCAAGCGCCTGATTAAATTAATTTTATTCTAAATAAAAGTTTCTACTGACAATAAGAATTTTGTCAATTGGAAAATTCTAACCTAACCTATTTCAGCGAATTGTGTAAAATATAGAAAAACGGAGCAATTGTTTATAAGCGAAAAAAGTAAAGGCCTTTGAAAAAAAGAAAATAAATAAATCATGGTTTGGGCGGGAACTGAACCCCGGCCGGCGATCCGACTATGGGCCAACTAGGCTAAGCCAGGAGATGCTAGGAAACGCTTTGAAAGGTTCGTTATCCTACAGGACGCAGTTAAGCGGAACGCTATAAGCTGGCACTACGATAAAGTGTCGTAAATTTTGTGATTCATTACCTCTTTTTTTGTCTTATTTCGTGACAATCGTGAGGGTACACATTTGACTGGCATAATATGTTAGAAAAAGTCAGGTTAGATATCAAAGTTTAGGTTTAACAACGTTTTTGTAATCTTCTCATTTCTCGTATATTATTTAGTTTAATATCTACGTAACAGATGGCAGTACCTACTTTTGAGGACTTTTTATTTTACAGCGTACAAGCTTTCGTGCGGTAAGTAGGCCTACTTTGTTTCTATCCATTAGTCTCTGGTCATAAACAAAGGAAAGGGGAAAAGCGAAAAAAGCTCACTGCTGCCTTTAACGGTTGTATCAGGCAAATAAGGAGAAAATTTGTGGACAACTTGGCTCCGTTCTGATGTGATATTAATATAATTAAAAGGTTTAACTGATCCTGTATTGAAGTTGAAGTTTACGAGGAAATGTTAATATTATTCAATATTAGACTACGGTGATCCTAATGCAGTACATTCTGGTTGAGTACCGAAACCTGACAGAGATTATAAAGAATATAAGTCATATAGTGAAATCTTGAAGAAAAGCATCATTAGTTTGAAATAAGTAGTAATTTGGGTAAAGGTTACTTTGCATCTGTAAAAATACTGCTTTCACAGTGAAAGAAACAGAGAACCGACACGAGAGTTCAGGCAGTGCCCTCTGTTGTACACCTCTCTCAGACTCGTCGGGAACCGAGACAGACCTTAGAAAGCCATTTCTTTCCAGTCTAAATGGTAATACAAAATGGTATTAGTATTGTTGTTAGCATAATGAATAGGTATAAATAAGAAACATGGATAAAGGCTCAATCTCCGAGAGACTATCGTCTTCGCAAATTCAATTCTATAATACTATATTTACACATATTTATTTATTTAAGAGACCACCCCCGTTGGCCTACTCGTTAGCGTCTCTGATGACGGATTGAGAGGTCCCGGGATTTTTTTCCGAGGCGTGCGGCTGTGGAACAGTGTCCACCCAGAATCGTGATGCAATTGTGGAGCTCCTATGGTTAAAGGACAGAGGAAATCACAGTTGAGAGCTACGGCTTTCGTCTCCCAAGTCCCAACCCGTCTGGTCAGCGTGGGAGCAGTAGACCAATCTCTTCCCTCCGGGGATAGACCTCATCCAGTAGTGGATTGAATATGGCTGTGATTTATTATTATTATTTAAGATAAGAGATGGCAATTTCACCAAGACGTAAGTAGTTTGCATGAAGATGGCTCACGTATGCGATGGGGTGATATTTTATTTATCGGAAAAAATATCAAGACAAACACAATTATCTCCCGGCCACGAGAAAGGAAAGGAAAGTTTTGCAAACTGCGAAATTTCCAACATCATGCAAGTAATTTCGCAAGCATGTTTTCGAAATCGTTTCCATATGTGAAAATTGGAATACGTCTTGTGTTAAATTCCATGTATGTTACAGTAAAACCTCGATCAACCGTCACTCTCTGTTATCCGTCACCGTAAAAATGCGCATTTTTTTTATTAGAAATGTACTACGTAATCACAGATTTTTGAATAAAAAGTGTTTTTTTTTTAAAAAAAAAGAAGAGAGAAAAATTTTTTCCCCGGCGGTGCTTTGGAAATGCTTTTTACAGTACAAAAAAAAACGTGGGTCGAAAGTGTAGGGTTAGTGATGCGCACGCGCAGTAGACCGATTCTCTCTGTACACTGTGCTGTATTATCAACTTGTACACGATTTCATTTTCATTTCTCTTCCAAACCATTTGAAATCTCGTTACTGTACACGTTTATAATGAAATTCCGTCTATTCAGTTAACCGTCACAGTCCCGGCCCCGACGCAACGGTGACGGTTAATGGAGGTTGAACTGTATTTTAACATTCATTAATGAACAAGGAACAACTATTTGAGCAGTTATTATTGAAATATTTTAGTTAAACATTAATTTTCACGTGCATTAATTGACAGTAGGTATTAAAATTAAGAAGACTTTATTCATGAAAAATATTGTAGAAAAACTATTGAAAATCGTATTTTCTAGGTAGATCTCAACATTATTTTCAGTTCAAAGTAATATCTAGCTCCCCATCTAAAACAATTATAAATTCTGTTTAATTAAAAAAGGCCCTTTGTTTCGCATGGCGAAATTGTTCGCACTAACATCTTTCAAAAGCATAGGGTGAACACCAGTAACACAGACAGCCCACACAGAAAGTACGTACTGTGTACGACGCACAATAGCTTCAATATTGCTGTGATTCACGTGCGATAAGAATCAATAAAATACAAATGAACTTCACCAAATAATGGATGAACCAAACGTTTTTCTGCACGACTCATTACACCGCGCATGCGTATTAGTAAGAACTAGGGGAGTATAAGAACAAAATATCTTTCATGTGCGGAGATGCTTGTCCTAACACCACTCTGCTTCAAAACAAGGACAATAGAGGTGGGTGGCAGATTTACAAACATGACGAAATTACCGTCTCCTACCTTATATATTTATTTGTATCATGCAGTTAGATTCCCTGAAAAATCAGATCTTCTCGGCTTTAGCTGTGTCTACAATGCCTTCTCGACGATCAGGATCGGTATCCCTAGTTTTCATATAATTCATATTTTCACCGCTAGATGCCAAACCATGTTCGCAAATTTGCTACCATCTATGGAGGATTTCGTGTACTACGTTCTAACATTCTCCATGCTACCTGAGTCCATTCTTTTTAAACAAACAAATTATACCTTTTCCTCGACTGTTTAGAAGTTATTTTCAAAAATAAATGAATAAAAAATTGTATAAATATTTGAATAGAGCTCAGAATTCGTGGATGAAGGCAAAATGGTCAAAGTTTGCCAGTATGTAGTAAGTTAAGAAGTATATTTTGACAAAATGTTAACATTTATATATCTACTGCCATGTGATTTCTTGAGTGTTTAAAATTTTCGCGAGCCAAAATTCTAGTGTTCCAACTTATCATTGTCCACTTTAGTGAATCTGAGTGTATAGTTCGCGTATCTTTCTAGTTTAATTAAGACACCACATGCGTGTATTAGTGTAAAAATCACTGATGTGAAAATGTTAATTCGTTGTCTATTTACATTTTTACATAGTGTATAATTATATATATAAATCGAACCTACCTCATCCAGAAGTAAAATTGGTATTTTCAAAATAACAACATTCTTTCATCTTATTTTTTTCAATGAGTGAATATTGTATCTTGAAGTTAGTTTTTATCACTGGATTTTGCCTTAGATAAATATCATGGAAGACTTACCACGCCATCAGAAGGAGGATTGTTTTAATTGTCTATAGAGGATAAAAACGAAGAGGAAAAAAACTAAAGAATAGCCCGCTAATTAAGCTCAGAATAAAAATGAAAGAATGCAATGTCAGGAGGCGGGACCGAAAATGAGAAACAAAAAGTACAGATAACCTTGAAAGAGGATATTTGCACAAGATGGAAGATGATGAATGTTGGTTGTTGCAAGTGATTTTTGCTGTTGTAGGAACTTATCCATACTATGTAGTGATTCTCACATTAACAGTTCCCTTACAGATACGCTTTTTTTCTTTCTTGTTTTAAAAAAAGATTCAACTTTGACCTCAACAATGTAATGATCACACGTTCTCTAATACGTGATTTATTTACAAAACCTTTATGAAAAATGCTACCAATAATGATGTTACAACAACCAGGCATTGTCTTAAAAACTAACGTAGCTACAACAAAGTGGATAGTCGATTAATTATTATGAGTTTTTTTTTTCTGTTTTCATAGTTTAAACTTTGAACGTCTGTGTGAAAACTCAGTCTGCGGCTTGTTAGGGAGTGTGATAGTACCTATAATGAGCACGTACTATAAGTATTCCACCTTCTTATAGAATAATGATGTTAAAGTTTTTCCAAAATTTATCTTAAATTGTAGAATATTCCTAATCTTCATAGGTATTAGAGAAAACATTGTCAGGCGGTACTTCTTATATTTCGTCGGCTTGTACAATCACGTGCGAGATCCAAGTGTCTTCATAGAAGATTGATTGCTTCTCAGATGAACTAAACGTGATAACATGACAGATCCCGAATCCTATATTCAGTTTTCTCATAACCTGACCTGATACGCAATCACAATTATATTATATAGTAGATTGTAGGTAAGTTTATTCTGTCAAGTGAAACCTAGACTGTTCTGAATTGTTCTCTTTTCCTTGTAGAATAAGGTTGATATAACGTTGAGAAAAGGTTGATATAATGTTGAAATGTTAATACAACGTTGAGGAAAGGTTGATATAACGTTAAATGTCCGTGTTTTCGACGCTCTATACAACTAAATGTGGTTGAATCAACATTTGCGCGTGCCTCATAAGCTAAATCAAGCAACGGACTACCCACATGACTGTACACCAAAAGGTTCCAGAAAAACTGAAAATCGTTTGTTTGTTTTTTCTATCAAATGTATGATTACTTCAGTCATCTAAATCAGTCACACAGAGAAAAGAATTGTTTGTCTATGCCTGACTAAAATATTTGTTAAAATAGTGCCCAACAAAACCATAGCTTCTCTTTAAAAAGGTTTATTTACACAAATTTGATTAACATACACAAAAAATTATATATTACGAAGTAAGATTCGAACTCCTATCTTCCAGTTCTGAGCTCGATGTGTTACTTTAACACACTACGGCGGCTTTTTAAAATTGATTCACATAAGTTCTACCTCGTATTCATCTAAATTCTCGACAACATTACTACTTAAAAGTACACTATTACAGAACAATAATGCACTCTTCAAGTAGACATCCAGAATTTTGTCCGTATAGAGCTATCTTTTGGACGTTATCTGAAGCTTCTAAAGCTATAAAAGCGAAAAAATAATAATTTTCAGAACAATTAATTTCACAATCCAATTCAGCAGAATGCATTTTTTTTTAATTTTATTTTTACGTCTGTTGCATAGCATAATTAAATCTATGAATTTCAATAAAGTGACAAAACCCAAAGGGATTAGAGTTAAAATTCTTAGATTCACGATATGTCTTAGTGTAACAGAGACGGTTCCAGTTTCCTAGTGTCTTGGTGTCTTCAGTGGTTTGTAAATTGTTTCGGTTGAATATAATGAATCCGATCAAAAACACCAGAGGTGCAAAAAGTGGAGCCAAGTTCTTTAGCCCTAAAAAGGTGTGAAATGGAGACGGATGAGCCAAGTTCCTTGGTGACAGCATGTAACAGGAACAAAGGAACTTGGCGCGAGCTGGCAACAGCCTTAGGGTTGGTGGCGGTGGACGTAGTGGGTTTTAGGATCCCCACCACCCTTATAGCTTGAGGATCACGAACCTTGCCACCTCGCGCCAAGTTCCTTTGTTCCTGTTACATGCTGTCACCAAGGAACTTGGCTCATCCGTCTCCATTTCACACCTTTTTAGGGCTAAAGAACTTGGCTCCACTTTTTGCACCTCTGGTGTTTTTGATCGGATTTCACAGCTTTTTGTAGGTGTATAATATATATACTCGCTCGCTCGGCCTCGTTTAGGTCCTCGCCCCCAATAAGCTGGCTGCGGCCTTAACTTCGAGTTTTTGGGTACTTACGCCCCTTTATCGTAACCACTCTCCAGGACACTGTGCTTCCATGTTGCAGATTTTTTCCCATACCCACCACCCGTGGGAATGAGATAATTATTGAAACATAGGGAAGCTTTGCCATATTTATTGTAACCTACTTGTGATGATACAGCAAATTTGCTTCTTGCTGGCGGCCCTAAAATCCACAACCACCAACCCTAAGGCTCGAACATCATCTGGTGTTTTCCTCGGATTTCACAGCTTTTTATACGTGTATATATATAGTGGGTTCGCCTCGCTGGGTGTGCTGCCCCAGAATTCCGTGTGCGCCCCAACTTCAAATTTTTAGGGTTACGCCCCCTTTATTGTGATCAGACTTTCTGGGGACAGCGCCCCATGCTGTGCAGACCTTTTCCCATATCGCCTCGGGGGCTGCACCCTCATAGCGGTGGTTTGATCCATTTATTGAAACATTTTCGTGAAACATCGTACACCTTCATACCAAATTTCGTTTCTCTAGCTTCAGTGGTTTGGAAAATGGTATTTGGGCGGCTATGTTG
Source organism: Lepisma saccharinum (assembly GCA_022664845.1). Taxonomy (NCBI): domain Eukaryota; kingdom Metazoa; phylum Arthropoda; class Insecta; order Zygentoma; family Lepismatidae; genus Lepisma; species Lepisma saccharinum. The sequence goes on along the minus strand of JAGDQP010015926.1, from coordinate 1,306 downwards.
AATTAAAGAAAGCGATTTTTAAAAAGTGTTCTTACATTGCCGTTACCTACTTGTGATGGTACACCTTCATATCAAATTTCGTTTCTATAGCTCGAATGGTGTGGAAAAAGTTTCTGTGCGGCCATTTTGATCCAAGTTAACAACTTTTTCAAAAATGTAAAATATTCCTAAACTACTTTTGTTAATACACCTTTATGCCAAATTTCGTATCCCTAGTTCAAACGTTCTGGAAAATGGATTATGAAGTCAGCCATTTTGGATTCAAAATGATGTCTTTGCAGATATTTTGTAATCTACTAGTGATGATATACCGTCATACTTCGAAATTTCATATTTCAATTTTTAACATCTTTTTTCTTACAGAACCTCAAAATCGCTGATTTCGCAATAAACTCTTGTTCCTGTATAGCATGCTGACGTTTTGTGACACGCGGAACTCGGATGCATGCACTGCCGTACGTGTTGATACTCCCCTCGATTCGCTCGCGTCGCTGCGCCAAGAATCCCACGGCAGGCCACGCATCGAACTTGAGGAGTTTGGAGGAACTGCGTCCTTTTATCACAACCAGAATCTGCAGTGCACTGCGCCCCATGATGCAGATATTCCCTCATACTCCAGAGCGCTGCGTGCGAATGGGGAAACTTCCACATTCTGCCTGTATAACATGCTCCTGGCATTTCTAACGTTTGTGACGAGTAAAATTTGGTGGGACATGCAGGAGTATTGGAAGTTGGCGCCAGGAACTAGGCTCATCCATATTCCATTTCACCACTTTTTAAGGTTGAAGGAGTTGACTTGACAGTTTGCATCCCTGGTGCTTTTGCTCGTATTTCGCAGCTTTTTACACTTGTGTAATGTATATACTCGCTTCGCCTCATTGGGGCGCTGCCCCCAGAATTCCAAGATGGCCTCGCTGGGGCGCACCCCTTTATCGCAATCAGGCTCCCGCTGGGAACTGTACCCTAGTAGGGGAGACGAGCCGAATTTATTCTAACCTACTCGTAATGGTACACCTTCATACCAAATGTCGTTTCTCTAGCTTCAGTCGTTATAAAGTGGGGCTTAGGCGGGCATTTTGGATAAAAGATGGACACATTTTTAACGTTTTCTTATATTTTCGTGACATACTCGTGATGATACACTGTCATACCAAATTTCATTTCTCTATCTCGAACGATGTGAAAAATTGTATTTCAGCTGCCATTCTGAATCAAAGATGCTGATTTTTTAAAACGTTGTTATGTTTTCCTAAACTACTCTTGATAATACATCATTATGCCAAATTTCGTATCTCTGGCTCAAGCA
>JAGDQP010015925.1:0-41606 GCA_022664845.1 Lepisma saccharinum | reverse complement strand
AATATCGAGCGTGAATCTTTCTCCAATGAAATTGAATGTCGCAAACTTTTGAATCAATTAAGTAGAAATGCAAGTTGTTGCAGCAAAGGAAGCACTAACGGTTGCCACCATTTCAGTTTCAAAATTCTTCTTATTTTCTTTCTCGAGCACTTCAGGAAGTTCAATGTCACATAATTTTTTGGAGAAATTGAGAACAAACGAAACGTTTAGTACAACGGTCGGTTGTAAACGAAGCGCAAACGATTATTCTTTGCTTTAGATCACACTAACTGTGCTAGGGCTGTTTCAATTCACCTTCGAGATATGATGAACATTAATGAGAGCCACCCACTGTTTTCCACGAGTTCTCCAAAGAAAATTTCACTGTCAATAAAACTGGAAAACCATTTTCTTTCAAGTCTCTTGATGAAGCTCATGAAAACAATAACGCATTTGCTAAAGGTGAAGGAGGAGCTGTAGGACTAACTGAAAACCCCGAAGCACTTCGTAGGTGGATGGTCTCTGGACCAGAAGTATCAAGAAAAGTTGGGAGTTCTTGAATTAGATTAATCTTCCAACTACCTTAGATTCAGTTCTCCATCATGAGCAAGTGTCTTCAAATCAGATCAAATTTATCAACGGTGTTCGAAGTCTAGTTGAAGCCATAAAAGAAATGGGAAACCTTTTCTGGACATAAAATTTAGTTTCTCTAGATTCACGAGTACTTCTGTCAGTCATGCAGCAAAGCTAGGATGTAATTGTTTGTGGATAATGCAGGGTTGTGGAAAACATATGCGTTACACAGATGATACTGCGATATCACATTCACTTAGAGGTGAAAATGCTGTGCGTTACCGGCTTTTCATGGTTTAACTGGACGTGATACAACATCTATATATAAGAGTTATGGTAAAGTAGCAGCGTGGACAACTTGGAAAGCTTATGACGAAGTTATACCAGCCCTCCAAGTCTTATCAAATGCTCCAAAGGTAGAAGATGTAAAGAATGTTCTTTCAATTCTGAAAAAAAAATCATTATAGTATTATATGATCGCTGTAGTGCAGATGATGACATCAATATAGCGAGACAAAAGATGTTTACGCAGAAGAATCGTGAGCTTGAACTTACACCTCCGACTCAGGATGCTTTTCTGCAACATTTGTTGCGAACTGCTTATTAAGCATGACATGTTTGGAGAAGATCACTAGAAAAGCAGCCTGTACTTCCGTGCCCAAGTGACTATACGGTTGGACACAGAACGAAAACGAAAAATGGATACCTCGGTGGATAACAATTCCGCCAGTAAATGAGTCCCCGAGAGACATACTAAAATGCAATTTTCTAAAGTGTGTTCTGGTAAATGTAAGTGCTAAAAGCAGATTTCCCTGTACAGCTCTTTGCAAGTGTGAAAGATGTGAACGTTGAAAATCTCTCGAATTGTTTATAATATCGACATGATTGGAACTTGTAAACTTTCAAATATGAATATGTCGAACAGAAACACGGGAAGCCATTTTCTCTAAATAGACAACAGAGCATCTAATACTATCTGTGATAATATATTTGAGATTAGAAACATCAGGAACTTATATTTTGACAACTATCAGTTTAAAGTTGTAACTCTTTGTAAAAAAAACTGTTCTCATTGGCAGCCATATTGAAAATAAATGGTTAAAACATATAACAAACGGTGTGAATATTCACTGTTGTCTTCTATCATTCATTTTACTTGCTTCTTTACATTAAATGGTAGAGTATAGTTGCATGAGGAGCGCAAAATATATTTCTTTAAAATGAAAATCGTGTTTTCGAGAATCATTTTTCAAAATGGCCGCCAAAATTTTAGGAACACCAATTGCGATTGACTCCACCCCTAAAACGGTTAACTACATGTCAATTAGTATTTATGTAAAGTTTCGCACTTGTATCAAGAAATGCACAATACTTTGACGGATCCTAGTGACTAATATGAAAAAAAGATAAATGTTTCATTTCAACGATATAGACTTCCGAAAGCGTGGGAAAATGAGTTTTAGAGTTTGGTATTTCCAAAACGACGAATAGAAGAATTGAGACATCATGGCACCCTCAAATACTTGAAACCTAGGGCTGCTAGTAGGATGACCCACTTGGCCTCGTTTTGAAATTAATCAGAATTTAATCCGCTTTATAAGAGACTACGAGCTATATTATAAAACCCTGAACCGCGTGCTCGAGCTAACCTATAGAACATGGTATAGGGGGTCATAGTAGACTATACCCTGTACTCTGGCGCTCTATTTCCCCAGTCCCCGTGGCATATCTGCTAGAGAAGATAGACCATTTCATAAAAGGCTACGAACCATTCAGAAGGCTGTGCTCGAGCTACCCTATATTTCAGGGCTGTACGATACGCTGTGTCGCAGTTTTTGACTACAATTTATAAAAGGCTACGGCCTCTTTTTTCAACCTTGTTCAACATAGTAGAGATTTCATGAAAGGCTACGACAACTTTTTCAACACTATTTTAACATAGTGCAGATTTCATAAAAGGCTACGAAGCTTTTTTCAACCCCCTGCACAAAACCATAGCAGAGATTACACAGGCAACTGGTTTACAAGCACATTCTAACACAGCCTCTAACAGGTAATTACATACTCAGCACAGAGGCTACGGTCTACACATTTTCCCCAGTCCCTATTTAACATAGCAGAGATTAGACAGGAATGTATGCCCTCTAGGCTAGCGATTACAACCTATAGTGCACAACCACTATTTACCATAGCAGAGATTACACAGGCAACGGACTTACAAGCATATAATAGAGATTACACAAATACATACGAATATATGCAAATTACGTTATTTAACCCCACATAGTACACCTGTGCACAATAGCAAAGGGTACGAAGCTCTTCTTTAACCCTAAAACACACTACAGAGGCTACGGTCTACACATTTTCCCCAGCCCCTATTTAACATAGCAGAGATTAGACAGGAATGTATGCCCTCTAGGCTAGAGATTACAACCCCTAGTGCACAATTACTATTTAACATAGCAGAAATTTCATAAAAGGCTACGGCTCCTTTTTTCAACTTCTATTTAGCATAGCAAAGATTTAACCCCACATAGTGCACAAGGCTACGAAGCTAAAAGCTACAATTCACCCCTATTTAACGTAGCAAAGATTCCATGAAAGGCTACTAAGCTCTTTTTCAACCCCTGCACAGCACTATAGCAGAAATTACAACACAGCCTCTAACAGGTAATTACATATACAGCACAGAGGCTACGGTATTTTAGCCCGACACCTAGATATTACACAGATACACAGGAATATATGCTAGTACACCGGTGCACGACACGAAGCTCTTTTACATAGCAGCGATTACGAGGACTTCTGAAGTCAGTTTCTATACCACACCCTACAACCTAGCTAAAGGTCAAATATTTTAACATTGTATATCTCATAAACGGCTGAACATATCGAATTTCTGCTTTCACCATTATAATCTAAATCCAAAGTTTGGTGATGATCCGACAAAATGTTGGCAATTAGGAACCATTAGCCAAAGATTAAAGGTCAAATATTTAACCCTGTATATCTCGTAAACGGCTAGACATATTGAGATTCTCTTTTACATTTGGTATTAGGGCGCTGAATTACTACATGGGAAAAAATTGGTGACCTCGAGGTCAAAGGTCAAATCTGAAGTCAGTTTGCTAACTTCGCCCCCGTGGTCGTAGAATAATGAAACTTATAATGCAATTTATTTTAGCCTCGGGAATGTCAAATATTAAAATAACTTATCTCTCTCTAACTATTGTCGCTTCCAAGATATGGCGATTCGAATTTTAGACGCAGAATTGAGAAACTCGCATATTATGTTATTTTGGTTGGTAATGCAGAATGTGACATTTGCTTCTTTCTACCTATTGTCGCTTCCAAAATATGGTGGATTGAATTTTGCTTTTTGGCCAGAACGACGAAACTCGCAAATTATATGTTATTTGGGTTGCTGATGTTTGCTTTTCCGAACATAGCAGAAATTACACCTTTGTCTCTAGCCAAATGCACAAAACCTTGAATGCATTTATTATTTCGTAGCTGTCACCAGGCTGCAGGAAAGCGGTGTAATTGTAATAATTGCTGTATTCACTCGCAGAACTTACGTAAGCAATAATATTTTCTTTGTTCTTTGACGACAAGAACATGTTTGGTATATAGTTCCCTAGATTATACAGACCGCCGAGGTGTTGAAGGAGGTATTAAATGTGAAATTCCAAGTTTATTTCTTCAAATTGTACTTTAATGACCAGCCCTTATGATCAAGTGGTTATGGATGTATTATATTTTTTCTTTCGACATAATTGCTGTCTCCATAATTATTTGTTGAATGAGAATTATGTTGGGCGAATAATACTTCAGGCATTATGGCGATTCACATTTTGCTTTTTCAGGGTTTTCACTGAACTCGTTTGATGCCAGAACACATTAGTAGTGGTTGTAGTGAATAAATTACCTTGAATGCATTATATAGTGACTAGCAAAAATTATTCGACCCCTGTAGTGTTTGTAGGAAATACGGAATTTGTTACAGAAAAAAATTACAAAATAATAGCGTGTGAAATCTTTTCCATCTGCATTCGGTAATTAAGACATACAAATATTGTTTTAAGTAGAATTCAGCCTAACATTAAATGTTTATTGCTTGAATAGCTAAGTAAAATATACGAAACTTGTGTGAGATATTTTTTGACCCATGTTTAGTGAGTGTTTTGATGATAGTTGGTGTTTTTACCATTAAAGTACCACTTCGAAGATACATTTTAGCTTGTAATTTAGTCTTTCAACTATAATATATTCTAGGAAAGAATTAATTTGGTAAAAGAGTGACAAATGTGAATTCGCTGCCTGGTAAGCAATTTTCTCATATGAAAGTTGTGTTTTTTGTGTTTGAATATATATTGAGAAAAAGTGACATTTTTAAGTAAAAGCAACTGTAATGAAACACAAAACGTATTTGGTGAAAGATATATTTTTGAGGTGTCATTGAAAGCTGAATAATGGAGAGAGAGCTTGCTTAGACTTTCTCGGGAAGGAACTTACACAGGTGTATATTAATTAAGTTTAATTAATTAAACGATGTTTGTATTTCACGCTTTGCGATCACATGGAGTCAATATTTAAGTATTTATAGCATGCATTTTAAGGGGAACAGAATAAATTTACATAATGGTCATGGAGGTTGAAAACTAACATTTGAAATACCTTTAGCATAATTTTAAGTAGAATCTAGCCTATGAATTGTTATTCTGTATATAAGTTTCGGTAGAAAGACAAGCATTGTTTTGATTGAAACGAAAGCTGCAAAGAACTGAAGGCTACTTGAAAAGCAAACTGGCAAAATATGGTGTGTTGCAACTCATAATTTCATTTATACAATATGTCTTTCTTTTCTAAGGTGAAATATTTATGACTAAAATGCTTTAAAACTAGCTGTAACTCACTTTTATACTATTTATGCATCTATAAATAGATATATTTCACTCCCTTTATTGAGCGAAAAGAAGGTATGGATACTCTGCAACTACACGAAAAATTTGTGTCACTATTATTGGTATTGTTGATATCAGTTTTAGAAACTTTGAAGATTCACTAAACGTTTTCTCCAAGCTGTTTTGAACGATAAAGTGAGACAAGCCCCACATTCTGATTGATCGACATTCTTCTGCCGAATGGACTGAAGATAGTTCGTGAAGACAGAGATTTTCTTTGTCAGGAAATGTGTAAATTGAACATAATTTCTCCACAGTTTGTTTTAAAAAATTCCAAAAGTAACTGGGAAAGTTCTCTGGAGTAAACAGCGTGGCTGCCCTAACGTGCCATGTGAATGAAAGGATTTTGCTTCGCATACTTCCTTTGCTTCCCTTACCCATTCCATTTTTTCACTCTTTCGTCTTATTGATACCGTGTTTGTATTTTCTGTTGTTTCACTCGAACCATCAAGCTTGTCTTTAATATCTCAAATATTTGTTTCAAAGCAAAGTGGAAAATTGCCTTTTGTGCCTAGGAAGGGCCAATTTCTCGATTTTGAAGATGATTAAAAAATCCACAAGAAACATTATTTTACTAAAATAAAAAGAAAGCCAGAAATTAAAATGGCTACTAATAATTTGTTTCTTGAGTATTTCAGGACGGTGCATTATGTTTGAAATTTTATCTTCCCGTCACTCTCTTATTCATGCATTGAATAATATCCTCGTTATGTTCAAAGACAGTATTCACGCTTCTCGTCAGGAAGTTCCAATAAGAGGGCTCCTCGCTCCACCCCACTCCCCACTTTTAACACTGTCCAAATATTTCTAAAGCTAAGAGCACTATCAAACATGCAAGTCCATAGCGCACTAGAGCTTACATATTAGCATGAAATACAATGGAAAATAATCTCGAAATCTTGTCGATTGATAAGTGCTAAGACTTCAATTAAATAATGACATCAAAATCTTTGAAAACGTATCACTCATCAATGTACAAGATCTCGAGATCGCTGTCCATTAGTTTTTATGTTGATTTGTAAGCTCTAGTGGGCTATGAACTTACATTCTCAGAGTGCTATTAGTTTTTGAAAAATGTTTAAAATGTGTACTACGAGAAAAAAAAGTACACACGCCTTGCAAATTTGAGAAAAATGTTACATTTCTATTTGTAAAAGCAGGTCTCCTCATAAATAGATTCACTTAATGAGCGCAACAATGTATATACACGGCATTTGAAATGCCATAGCTTTAAAATTATGATTTGAAATAGGACGATACTATGCCATAGCTTTAAAATTATGATTTCGGGATTAAAGTGACATGAATCGTCCGCAATGACCTCTGTTAAAAAGCGATACTGGACTGACTGCTGATGCTGCCAAAAATTTGATGAATATATGAAGACAGGAAGAGGAGAGGACACTTAATTTCGTTTGTCCACTTCCACCCTAAACATATATGGACGAAATTTTCAGTTCTAACTCAGCTTTATACGCTTGATCTCGCTGTGTGGCCCGTTTTTTAGTCATGTCTTAATTCTTGAAAAAAAAAATAGTAAATAATATTTGTAGTATTTTCTGTTACTTACAGAGTACGGTATACTATTATACTAATACATCTGGATTTAAAACTTAGGTAAAAACGGGCCACACAGCGATAAGAAGCGTATAAACTTGAGTTAGAACTGAAAGTTTGGTCCACATTAGATTAGACTGGAGGTGGGCATATGAGTTTAACTATCTTCCGACAATAAGGAGACACTCCCATATCCAGAAAGTCGCGCGCGAGATTCATCATTCTGTGGTAACTTCGCTGTTGAAAGCATGAAGGAACATAACTATACGTCCGTACACACACATCTATCTATCTACCTATCTATCTATCTATCTATCTATCTATCTATCTATCTATCTATCTATCTATCTATCTATCTATCTATCTATCTATACGCTCACACATTCTCTCTCTTCCTCTTTTTCTTCTTTTTTTCTCTCTCACACACACAAACATACAGACAGTGACGAGAGAGAGAAAGAGAAACTGCGAGTAAATGAAGGGAACTAGCAGACCTTTCTGCCGCGTGTGAGAAGGTTATGTCGCTTGCTCGTCAGAAATGCCATCTAGTGGAAGCAATGGAAACTAGGAGGGGAGGAATGAGCAGAAACGTTCTACTTGCATTTAACGTGCAACGTCTTAAGTCCTGTACTAATTGTATTACAAATGAAAGTCCAACATCTAGTGGAGGGGAAGGATATGTAGCGAGATAGGCGTTAAAGAGTGTGTGCGTGGTAAACTCTGATCTTGTGAAGTATTTTTTCTCTTCCTAAAGGAAACTATGGCTTTTTTAACCCTGAGGGGTAGAATATTCTACATTTTAGAGTGATTGAATTAAAAAATAAAAGGCAACGGGCAAACAATAGCACTCACCACCACTGCTGAAAATAATTAACGGCTTTTTATATTCCATTAGCTATATTGCTGTTTTCCTTGGAGGGGATATATGTTTTCTCTTTTCATATATTGCTCGTTTCCTTTAGGCAAATTTAGAGTCTATAATGTGGATTCTTTTAGCGTGGGTAGTCTTGGATAGATAATGCGATAGCCACTGCATAGTCCTCGTGTTGATCGGATAGTTCGTTTTTGTATATTGTGCTTCGTAACGAAAGTGGTGTTTCGATGAAAATCTGTCTTAGATTAAAGCTGATAGTATCCACTAGAAGTCTAGATAGTATCCAATAGAAGTGGGTGATCCTTTTGATATATTGTGCTTGTATATTTTAATCGTAGTTTCTCTATGTGATGTAAGATGTTTGCTAAAGGGAAAAAACAAAAAGTCGTATATTTCTCTGATTGGGTTGGTCAGTTTAATGCGATAGGCAGTTCGAAAGGCGTGGCGTTCCAGGACTTTCAGTTTTTCGTAGTAAAAGACTGCGGCTGAGATCCAGGCTGTGAAACCATCAGTTAGGACCGGCCTTAAGAAGACTTTGTAGGTCGTAAGAATTATATCAGGGCTTAGTTCCCAAGTGGTGCCCGTCAATCTTCTGAGCAGTTTCAGTCTATTGCATGCCTTTTCGGTCACCTTATTAAGATATGGACACCATGTTAGACTCTGGTCAAATGTAATACAAAGGTATGTGACTTGTTTTCCTGGTCTTATGAGCGCATTGTCTACTGTGATTGATAGTTTGATAGGATTTCTGTTAACTTTGGAGCGTCGGTTCTGTGGGATAAAAACTATTGCTTGTGTTTTATTTGAGTTTATTTCTAGTTGCCATTTGTTACACCATGTAACGAAGCTGATAATGGCATTTTTTTAAAACTATTGTTTATGCTTTGGATGGTTTTTCCTGCAGCTAGGAACGCAGTGTCATCTGCGTATTGGAATAGATGTACATTTGGGAATTCTAGGCAAGTCTGCTACGTAAAGTAGGTACAGTAGTGGTGAAAATGCTGAACCCAGTGCGACGCCACAGAGGATAAAATATGGATGTGAACTGCTATTATTAATGTATACGTTTGATAGACGGTTTCACAGAAAATAAAATGTGAACCTTATGTATGAAGCAGGAAGTTTGAGCTTGATGAGTTATACAGCAGTTCATGGTGCCACACCTTATCGAATGCCTTTTCCAAGTCGAATAGGATTGAGTGAGTTGTAGTTTTTGGTTATTAGATTTGTGAGTCTTAGTAGTTAGTCGTTGATACTGAAGTTCGCCAGCTTGTTGTATCGGTACTAACTTATGTTCAGTAATATGTTGGTGCAGCCTGTAGACGAGTATCCGTTCTAGTATTTTGCTGAATGTGTTGTGAGTTGTATTGTCCGATATGAAGAAACAGAGTTTGTCGGTCAGTTTGGTTTTGGAAACAATTGTATTTGATATTTTCCAGTCTATCGGTATGAAGCCTGTTCGTAGTATAAACGACATATAAATTGTTGCTAGTAGATTGATGAACGAGGCCGGAGCTTCTTTGATGTGTCGGTACCTTAGTTTGTCGACACCTAGTGCTGAGTTCCGTTTGTTCTTTATTAATTTATTAATGTCTTCTGTGGTAATTTGTACTGTAAGAGAGTTAGTATCTGGCATGGCATGGCTGATATTTGGTTGAAGTATATGCGAGTCTGGGTTTAGTCGGTCTACTGGATGTTGGTATGGATTGTGCCGTGGAGGTGGAGTGAAAACTTCTTGCAAGTATTCAGCGAACGCATCGCCTTTTTCTTCGTCGGTTGTGATAGTAGCGTTATTTTGTAGTAAAGTATATGAAGTTGACGTATAAAACTGTTAACATCTTAAAGCGCTTCCACAAATTGGTCGGGTGGCTGGTCACCTAGGGAAAGGCGAGCTTTGATCCAATACCTGAGTTTGTAAGCTTTTTGGTAGTTTGAAATTGTCCTTTGTATTCGTCTGTGGTGCCGTAGGGCTTCTAGATTTCCTGTTCTGAGGTATTCCTTGTATAACTGTTTAGATCTCTTTAGCATTGGTGGGTATTCAGGAGAAAGTTTCGGTTTGTTTGTAGTAGATGAGGTTGTTGGCATGTGTTCTTAGCTGCGTTTTAATATCAGTCGCCATTTTTTCTACAGTCACGTATACGTCCTCTGTTTCTGTTCCATTTAGGTTTTCTATATTCTATTGTGGTGCGGTATTTTGTCAACTAGGCCTCATTAAATCTAGGAACATTACCGATGAATTGCTGCTATCTATTGTTGGTTTGGTTGTGGCATTGTTGTGTGAGATTTATAGGGTCATGATTGCTTCCGATTCTGTCTAGGACTCCGAGTTGACAGCTGTTGGTTAGATTTGAACATCTTATAACTATATCTGGGCTGGTGTTGCTTACAGGTATTGTGTGGCGAGGCAGTTTATGACTTTCACCAGTTGTGCTTGTCGTGATGAATTATGTTTCCTGTCTGTCTGTTCTGCTGTGGTAATTTATGTCTGCCATGATGATGTACTTGCGGAAGTTACTTGATGTATATTGAAATAATTCATCGGGTATTGGTTGTTTAGGTCTATTATTTATGGTTGCCACAGTAGTGTAAATCATTTTAAAGTACAATGTTGCAATCAAATGTTCGGGTAGCTTTGATAAGTTTGCTTCGTGTCTACGGTAAGCTATTGATGGCTGAAATCCTAAGAATACGCCGCCGTTAGCCCTTTGTGCGTTTGTTTTTCTGTCCTCTCGTAGAATTTGTTTGTTTCTTATTTTGCATTGCATTTTTGGTGTTTAGTTAGTTTCATTCAGCAGGAAGGTATTAATGTTTTCATCCAATAGGAGTTGATCAAATAGTATTTTGTTTATAGTTACTGATCTGATATTCATGAATAAAGCAATAGGCATTGCGAAGTAATATACAATGTTATTGCCGTTTTGTTTGGTACTTGGGTTTTGTTTTGTTTTCATAATGTGATGCATGAAAGCAAAAGTATGTAGCATTGAAGTTGATTGGGAATATGGATTTAGCTGCGTAATTATACTTGACGCAGAATATGAGGTTTCAAAAACGGATGAATATTTTGTATTCTCATGAAGCCAAGCATTTGCTCTATTGTCACTGGTTGATATATTAAAGTGGGTTGACCTGATGTGGATGTAGTTTAATATGTTCTCTCTGTGTTTTTACTGGAACTACAAGATATGGTTTTTGTTCTTCAGGTGCTGGTTTTGCCTTAAACTTGTAGCTGTTAGTTGGGTGTGCTTCATTGCACTGTGAGCATTTCGGTTGTTGTTGTAGGTTTGTACATTCTATTATGTGGCCCACTGCAGAACCCACATTTCGGTTATTTCGTACATTTATCTGTCGTGTTCATTGTACGTTTGGCACCTGTCGCAACGTATGGGTTGTTGTGATTGAGTTGTTTGCCGTTATAACATAGCCCCATTAGTAAATCGTCGATTGTCTCTTGAGATTTTGTTAGTCCCCTTACCATGTAGGTTGGACATTCTTTGCACATGATGCGGATACATTTGATGAAAGAATACCATTCTTGTTGTAGTTCATTCTGTATCTCATCATCTGTGTATGATGGTAGGACGCTATGGATTACCACGGAAAGAGCTGGCATTTGTTTCGGTACACGTTTGCCAAGCTGTGATCTTAGTGCTTTTCTCACATTTCAAAGGATCACTTGTCCCTAATATTTTTCATCAGATTCGGATCTGGAGAATTCATAATGTAGCCGTTCCTAGTTGGTATGATTTGCGCTATTGCTGTTCGAAGTATGTACTTAGTCAGCTGGAAGAATATCTGCTTGTTGTTTTGAAATCTGGTGTCGAAGTTTGATAGTAGGAAATTATAGATCTGAGGTTTGTCTGTATCATTTTGATTTCAGTGTTCCATGTGCGCTTCTTCGTTGTCGCTTGAGGATTCACTAAGATTGTGCAGCCTTGTGTTTTGTTTTGGAGACCATCAACGTGATCGATGAGTTCTTGAAATAATGATCGATTGATTATTTTCCTCCTTTCTGTTATACTTGATAGATGAGGGCGGAGTATGAAGGAGATAGAAGTATGACCAGAGGTAAACCGGTTAGTATGTTGCTTGCCATTGCGCCTTCCATTTGACGTGAGCCAGATGTCGTCATAGTTGAGATCAGTCCGAATGCTTACTTGTTAATAAATTGAACAATATATAGAAAGTGGTAACAGATAGTAAAATGATGTAAATTTTATACGTAACCAAAACTATTAGCAAAATCAGAGTCCAATGAATAGCTAAAGCCAGAATGTTGCTTATGGATAAATTATCTGAGCCAATCAGAATAGTTCTTATTTTAGGGAATTGGGAAAAGAACCAACAAATTTCTGCCAATGAGACTTAAGTGGGTGTTGGTTGTACTACGGTTCAGTTCTTAAATTTTGTCGATGTTCACTGAAATTCACCTGAGGTGTATGTAACCTGATATTCGCTTATTAATATTATCTTTTTTTTAATTTGGAAACACATGCAATTGAAACACATTCTTCTTGTCTTTGCATTCTTATCATGATAGATACTCTTCAATTACAATTGCTTAATCGATGCACCTATGGTTTGGTCTATGAATACACAGAAATAAGAAAGAATAATATTTTATGAAGCTACAAGAAAACGTGAAACTGCTTTCTTGCTTCTCACCAATAAACTAGCTACCAACGAGGTTTATTTACAAACTTACCAATACTTTAAAATTAACATGAATTTGTCTATTCACCACTCCCCATTTTGAAACAAAACCCTATCGAAAACAAAAACAAGGGCTTAGGAATGGATTAATGCAAATGAATAACCACTTTTGACAATTTTGTAACAGCAGCTCAATTCTTTAGTTTTACTATTTTAGTATCTATTCATTATTTTTAGTGTTCATATTTTAAACTATAGATATCTTTACAATGCAATAAGGCATTTTCATTTCTATTCTACATAGACATTTTATTAGTTACATATTTTATTTTCATATATATACATAGTACACACGTACCCGACAACACAATTCCTGCGGATAAATCATATAGTAATCATGTTAATTTACTCACATACTTTCCTTAACATACATATTAACAGTCTCCAACAGCGGTTTCTTCTCCACCCATTGCGTTTGTGGTGTTTTACCTGCTGCACTAACTATTTGGGATTGAGCTTTTAATACTGTATTACAGACTTAAGGATTTTAGCCTGCATCACCTCTTTTTCCCTCCATCAGACAAATCTTACTCAAGCTTTCCTTTGTCTATTTCATACCTAGCGGAAAAAGTTTTGAGTAGATAAAAACCGCCAATACCATTCCAATGCTTTAACGTAGTCCCTTATTGAACATCATGCTGAGTCATATGTACCATAGTTGGGTACTCGCTCACTGGAGCGTTCCCTAGAGGGACCCAACTAACTTAGTTCTTGTGTCTGTACAGTGTAAAGACTTCTGGTCTATCTAGATTTTCATGACCCTTTTGAAATTTTGATCGTGCACCAAATTTCTTTCCACCGATTGTACAGACAACAGGTCTTTCTCCTGTGCGTTCTAATGTGATTTCCGAAAATTTCGTTCCGTGGAAATTTCTTTCCATAAATCGTAGTGTCAAGGGGCTTCTCAAACCCACAACCTTCCGAATGCTACGCCAAGCTTCTACTGATGAAGCTGATGAAATCTGTGCAAACTCCTTATCAGGGTGATCAGTAGGACTCAAACAAACGTGCCTCCCTAATTCCGATCCAAAGTGCAAGTCGGAACCAAGAAACCAGTGTACCTGGGTTATATTTGTTCTCTGTATATTTGATCTAAATTAGAGATATTTTCTGCGTATTTGCAGAGAAAGCTAAAAAAAAAAGTATTTAAATTGATTTCTAAACAGTGATTTGTGCTCATGACTTACTCATCACTTACCCCTCTCCAGAACTTCTTCCCAATTCCGCCACCATCGCTGTTTAAAATAGTATTGACTTCTGTGTTTCTAATTCCTGTCTTTCACTAGGGGTTTAAAATCTTGAAGAAAATAATTAATTGTTGGAAGACTCATCAAGAATACCATTCAATTTTTTAGATGTCGAATTTCGGCACTACCTGTACTAATATTTTGAGCCAGAATATTTCGAAACATTTTATTGAAGGTATTTTAATGTATTTATGGTATTTTATAGCCATTTCAGGTTCAGGTCGGAATAGGATGAGGGAGAAGTTGGCCAGGCCCTAGTTAGTAGGTACCATCCCAGCGTTTGCTAGGTATGACTGGAAAATCATGGAGAATTCTCAGCCAGGATACGCGGTTGCTGGGATCGTTCCGGTCAGGAACTCCCAATTGTAAAGCCAACACTCTAACAACTTAGCTGAGGCCGCTCGGTAGTGTTGTCCACGAGACGAGACGAGACAGAGAAATGTATATGGAAAACGAGACGACACAGCACTATCATAATATACACTATACATGATTTCGAGACGAGATACTTTTTCGACAAGACATTTTCGAAACGAGATAGCCTCAGTCTCGTCTCGTTAGCAACATTACCACTCGGTATTTTATTGAGGCCACCCCAAAAGTTGATTGTAGAAAGTCAGAGGAAAACTCATCGAATATTTTTCCACTGACACTGAAATGTGATGGAACTATCAGGAAAGAGTGTGTTTTGGGGTCTTGCAAGTAATTACTTATTTAATGCGTAACATATTTGAATTAAACTTACTTAGAAGAATGAATAAATGAATCCGTTATTGTCTGAAGAATGTAATATTAAAAACAAATGTTTAGGACCTGGATCAGAAGCACACCCAACAACTTAGTCGGGCCAGTTATCCCTCCCCCTGCATTTGTAGTACTGATCCACTCCATGTTTGAATGCGACCGTTAAAAACAGTATCTTGTTGCATCCTCAAGTTAAGATAAAAGCATAATGACTGAATATCCTTCTGTGATTTTTTCTCAGTGCAAACGCCAGTTTTATTCCGATTAAAAGAAAATCTTATTAACCTAGTTTTGCATGCATCGTTTCATTTAAGAAGCTTATAAGTTAATTTGTAGGCATTCATTTGTCATCTTTCAAACCACCCTCCCCCCAGAAAAATCTTCCGTATCGCTGTATATAAAGTAACAAAAATTGTCGCAGAAGTAGTAGGAAAAAAACAGTATTGCTTTAATGTGTTGTGTTCTTCTGGACAACGAAACATCTCACTTCCTTCCGATTATTAATCGGTCACGAGCGAGACATTTTGCTGCGATTATTTTCTAGAATGTTCATTGATCAAAAACATCTCATCACGTTATCCACCGATTCATTCACACTCTGGCTGCAAGCGAGAGAAAAATAATCGTTTTCCAAGAAGTTGGTTGGTCAAAAATAATCGCTTTCCTGCATGCCAATTGGTCAGAAAGATTCGTCATTGTCTTACACCCTGATTTACCCTCTTGTAGTCAAACGTGTTGAAATCTTCTCTCCCTCCACCACAGTCTCTCATATACTCTCTCTTTCTCTCAAGCCCCCTCGCCCCTCTCCCGCCTTTCTTCCAAAGTTTAGGGAAATATTTGCCGACGCAAAAGAAATCCCATCCGCAGGTCAACTCAGGTTGATTTATTGCATCCTGCAAAACAAGGTTTCGATGTGTGCAACATGGTTAGGGGTGGGGTGGGAGGTAAAAGAAACTTCTTGTTGCTTTATTCCTCCACTAGATTAGCAGCATTCCTAACGAATGAATATCTCGATACATTCTTGAGGTTATCGAATGATTATTCGATTATCAAAATAATTCGATTATGCCCATCACTACTGGCCCCACTACCAATAGAAGGTTAAATATTTAATTGAGGACCAGAGCTTAAAATACTTATTTTTGGCCGCTACAAAAATCAAATACATACAGTGTGTTTTCTGCAAACGTGCTCTGCACCACAAAAACGTCAAACCGACCTATTTTATTTACCTGAATATTTGTGAAAACTTTTGTTTATTAAAATTAACGTCAGAAACAAAGACGTATAACTCAATATATTTACAAACAGTTAAATTTACTTTTATGCGTTTACATTTGCTTTCACTTTATTTTCGTTCTTGACAATGCTAATTCATCACCTGAAAAGAAATAAAGAACTATTACTGCTGCCATCTAGAAAGCAACACATAACTACATTTCTATTAAAATTGCTTCATTTTTTCAGGAGGGGCCAAGGACTACTTCGGTTTTGTCCGAAGAGGGTCGTTACTCAGGCGGCACAGTGTGCCGGTTACACGAGCTATATTCTAAACTAAATCCACGCAATTAAATATATATACAACAAATACGTCCAGATTTTAACTTAAAAATAAATTTAAAATATTATTTTCTTTAAAATATAAAATAGACATGTATGGTGTGTGCTGTTGAGTGAAGTAGAGTGGAATTATCATTTAAAAAGGACAGTGCAAAACAATAGTAGATATGTAAATATGAAACCGGAATTTGTACGTAGACGACGTTAGCTGTCACTGTGCTTACCGTAAAACTGCATCCTTGGCGCCACTTGCTTGTTTTGACTGCTGATAACGATTTGCAACTCACAACCAGACAAGTTTCATGTCATAGTGAGTGTTTAATAGCGTTAAAAATGGCGCAATTTGATGATACGAACTACGATGTGCGGAGAGCATTGATTTTTTGTTACCATTTGAAGAAAACTGCTGCAGAATCGCATCGCATGCATGTCGAAGGTTACGGTGATCATGCTCTTGGTAAGTTACTATGCGTGGTTTAAAAAAAATAAAAATGGTGAATTTGAAGTGAGAAACGAAGAACGTGGAAGACAACCGAACAAGTTTGCAGACAGTTAATTGCAAACTTTGTTGGATGGGGATGACGCTGAAACTCAACAACTCGCGGATCAATTAAATGTGACACGAGAAGCAGTTTCCATACGTTTAAAGCCATGCGCAAGATTCAGATAGTGGGAAAATGGGTTCAACATGCATTGACTGAACGACAGCAGGAAAACTGAAAAAGCACTTGCGAAATTCTGCTCGCCAGGTACAAAAGGAAATCATTTCTCCATCGAATTGTGACTGGTGACGAAAAGTGGATCTATTTCGAGAATCCTAAGCGTAAAAGATCATTGGTAACTCCAGGAGAACCGGCGACATCTACTGCAAGACCAAATCGCTATGGGCGGAAGACAATGCTTTGTGTTTGGTGGGATCAGAAGGGAGTGATCTATTATGAACTGCTGAAACCTGGCGAAACCGTTAATACCCAACGTTACCGACAACAAATGATCGATTTGCATCAAGCTGTGCGTGAAAGACGACCAGAATATGACCAAAGACAACATATTGTGCTTCACGATAATGCATCCTCACACACAACAAAACCGGTCAAGGAAACGATTGCGACGTTTGGCTGGGAAATCCTTCCACATGCGGCTTACTCACCAGACTTGGCGCCTTCCGATTTTCACTTACTTGCATCCATGGGACACGCACTTCCTGACCAGTGCTTCACATTTTACGAAAACGTACGAAAATGGCTTGATGACTGGTTTGCAGCACAAGAGGCACAGTTATTTTTTTTGGTCTGGCATCCTAACATTGCCGGAACGATAGCAGAAATGTATCGCTAGCGATGGCCAATACTTCGAATAAAATAGTACTTAGCATTGTCATCCATTCACTGTGTCTTTTTGTACATAAATTCAGGTTTCATATTTCCGCACCTGGTATGGAATGTGCCCTTACTTACTGTAGAAATAGGCATGAAAAATGATTTCAGAACTATGCTAAGAACACAAATAAAAGCAGTTTCATAAATGATTATATTTGTTTAGAATTAGCGTATGTTGGCGAGAAATTCTGCCTCTTCAAAAAGGCATTATAAAGGTATAATTATGTCAACTCTCTTTTAGAACTCCGTAATAATGTTACCATGAAGTACCCGGATACTTACCTCCAGTGTTGTAGAATGTTCACAACTGATTCTTTTTTTTAGTTTATGAATCTTTAATAATCAGATATCACCTGCAAAACTGGCTAAGTCAACACTTTTCGGTGTTACAGGGCGACCACAACTTTTACTTATGTTAAATCAACAAACCATATGGTGTTGATATTGGTGATTCAACACAATGGAGGTTGTCAGACTAGCACAATCCGAACCATGAGAGTCCCCGAAGTCACACGTTTGTTGTGGTGATTTAACACATAAAGTTGTTACTCCAGAACACCGAGAATGTAGTATTAACAAAAAAAAATTATGCATGGATTGTTTCCATAATTTATTATTGGAATCCAATAAACATAAGAATGAAAGAACTTAATTTCTGCAAAAGAATCACCTCAAAATGCTGCCAGTGAGGCCATAATTAGCTAGTGGCTACCTACGGATTTATTTTTTGTTTAAACAATCAGTGCTATTTAGTTCCTTTTTCTTAAGAAAATGAGACATGACTTTTTGTGCCCCCATTCCCCACTACAGAATATTTTGACTACACCGAAATTAAAATTTGAAAATATTAGTGCCATTCATTTTCATTGGTAAATTACTTCATGAAAAAAGTTGCCTGTTTTTTTTTTTTTTTAATTTTTGAAAGGATGTAGTTAGTGTACCTTAAACACTGGTACGAGCGGTGTAGGTTGTGTAGCTCGTGTGTGTGAGAGTGCAGCCGGATCTACGGGTGGAAAGGGAGCAAGCGCCCCGGGCGGGACGCTTAGGGGGCGGCAAACAGACAAAAATAAAAAAAGCTCCTTAGAAAGGAAATAAAATTTCATATTAAATTGAAATTGACCTAAACGTTTTCAAAATCTCAATACCGGCACACTAAAACCTTTCTCTTGTTATTCTGTACAACCTACCTTCATCTCTGAAATTCAAAACCGCGATTCAAATAAGATAAACAGATCTACTGCATTACTGGAGTTTGTAATAGCGATGCCACGACAGGCTCCAGAGAAGAAAACAAACGTACACGTGATACGAGACAAAATTGTGGTCTTCACGTGGGCTGGTTGTGTTGTTTGGTTAAGAATGGGCGGTGGACAAGGCGCCAAATTTAATTTTGCCCCCATTGGAACTTTTTAGATCCGGCAATGTATGAGTGTTTGTGTGTGGGGGGTAGTGTGTGTGTGTGTGTGAAATGGAGAGAGTCAGAGACACACGCAGAGAGAGGGAGGGAGGGAGAGAGAGTGTGTGTGTTTGAAGGAAAAGATCAAAATAGCAACAACAAATACTGAAGAATGAACCGCTGAAAACAAATACGACAAACTTTTTTAAAAGGCTAAATAGCCATGCCTTGCAACTGATAATATTCTTACTTTAAAGGGGGGACGATTTTTATTTGTGGACTTTAGTCACCTAAGGCTCAGGCCTGGATAGGGGAGGGGAAATCATTCGCGAAGGTGTAATCTCGAGGACTATGTTGAACTCCAAATTGCAATAACGATGAAATGTATCTGATGGAATAACAACGACGGAAATAAAACCGAACGGAATAATAACGAACGGAAATCAAGCGATCAGAACGAAACTGAAAGAAATAAGTCCGACTGGCATAAAATCGAAAGAAAATGCCATCCCGGAATTTGCCTTTTGTGACTGAGGAAAAACACTAGAAAAACCTCAGTCAGGATGGTCCGCCCCTGGGATATCGAACTCACGACCTCCCGAATACTATGCCAATGTTCTACTACTGATTTACATATGAGGTTATATTTTAAGTCTATCTGATCAAGTATTTCTGGCTGTTCTTCCTAAAGATTGATCCTTGATATGGTAAACTTCAAATCATTCACCAAGGCAAAGGTCGGCATCGCATTTCCTGAAGTACGTTCCATAAAACTTTGTCTCCGTTTTCCCCGTTGAAGCCAGAAAAAGGAAGCTTTTCGTCATTGCTGAATTAACTTAATTTTCCGATCAAGGAGGCAAAAGAAGCTGTTAGTATTGCCGTATCATGAAATAAAAAACGTCTCCGAGAAAAGGATAAAAAAAAATATTTTTTAAATTTGTACCGAACTGCTGTAGCTCAGTAAAAGAGCCCTGGCATAGTATTCGGGAAATCGTGGGGTCTATCTCACCGACCGACCATCCTGATTGAGGTTTTTCTAGGATTTTTCTTCAGTCAAATCAGACAGATGTCGAGATGTCACCTTCAACATAGTCCTTGACCTTTCCGAATCCTTTCTCGTCCCCTACGCTCGTTCAGTGAGCCCTTAGATGCCTAAAGGCAATAAATAAAATGCTTTGAAAGGGAGGATGAGTTCTTAGGCCAGACCACCCTCATTACCTGTGGAATTTAATAAAGAAAATGAAGTAGGGATGGAAAGTGGGAGATTTTATGTTTAAGGGCCTGTGTATATACATAATTTTGCTTGCAAATCTTGTTTTCAAAAATTGTTGTTTTCTTACGGGAAGAAACGTTACCAATGTCAAGAAGAGTAAATGCACCTATTGTAGAAAACAGTCAAGGCTTCCAATAATACTTTAAATATACTAAGAATAAAGAAAAATATATTGTTTTATTATAATGGCGACATCACACCTGGCAAAATATTTTATTTTCAAAGATCGTAGTCGTTGGCGTACTGGTGTACATTTGCAGCAGAGGAACAACGTCTGAATAGCTGAATTAGATGTTGTATTGACTTCAAATACTCTGTTTCTGTCAGATTTGTAGGTTATGGGTTAGCTTAGAGACTATGGTTAGGTAGATCCCAATTAGAATAATCAGGGACAAAGCTATGGTTTATAAAGAGGGGGAGACTCCGTCAGAAAAATCTATTGAGTTGGAAAATCTAATAAAAAGTAATTTGAAATGCCGGTTCTTTCCACCGTTATGGAATGTAATTTGAACAATTAGAATAATGTAAAGGAAAAATAACAAGCATAGATGTTTTTTTTTCAAACTATCTACAACACCTTTGCAGAATTCACAAACATGACTTCTCTTAGCTTTTGGAATGTCATAGTAACTACAGTTAGTGATATGCAAAAGCCGGAAAAAATGCACACCAGAAATTCAATTTTTATTTATGTTTTATGCTGCTTAGAAAAAACAATCTTCTCTGATATTTTGGGGCACCTGGCATTACCTGTTTATTCCTGAATAGCTAAAATGTTAGTTTCCATAGCAATAATATATATTTAGAATATTAGTATCTCCATTGTGACTGTCTACAACAAAATCTAATTGCATAATTGTATACTTTATCGCTTCCAGCTTGCAACCAACGTTATAGAATGCTTTACATGGAAGTATGTTATTGGGGCGTAGAAACGTTTCTTGTTGCATCTATATCTACCCTAATCGTACTTTTATAATATATATTTGACTAGAAAACAAGTATAGGCCCAAAACGTGTATGTAGGTAAATACATTCTTATAAATATGATAAACCTGTTTAAACTGCTTCATTGTGAAGAAGGGGAATTGTGTGAATAGCTACAAATATGTTATTTGGTATGTTGTTTATTGCATTACATTCCAAGAAAATAAATTATGATTATTTCTTTATATATTTAGAGCTCTTTTATAAGTGGAAAACAGATATGAATATCATTTCAAATATATTTCAATGAACTGGAATAAATATAGGCGTAGCATTCGGGAGGTCGTGAGTTCAATTTGAGTGGTCGGCCATCCCGACTGAGGTTTTTCCTGTCACACAAGGTAAATGCCAGGATGGCACTTTGAACTTAGGTCCTGCCCATTATCTTTCCGAATCCTTTTTCCTCCTCTATCCCGGCCTGAGGCGTTAAGGCCTAAAGGACATAAATAAGAAAAACATCCCCCTCCCTAAAGTAATAACGTTATCAGTTGTAAGGTATGGGTATTTTGCCTTTCAGAAGAAAGTTCGTTGTGTTCGTTTTCAATGGTTTATTCGTCAGTCGTTGGTGTTATTTTGATCTTTGTCATCAAACTCTCCCCTCTTTCTCCCTTCCCTGCTCTCCCCCTTCCTCCCGCTCCTCCCTCTCTCTCTCACACACACGCAAGCTACTCAACCCATCCTGCTCGTACTGGTTTTAAGGAAGCAATAACTTCCTCCCTTTAAGAATTAAAACAAAAAAAAAACAGGAAATCTTTCTTGATGAAATAATTGACCAATGTGAATGGATTCATTGGTTGTGCTTGTTTCTTCTGTCAACTTGGGGCTTGTGGGTTGATGTGTTTGAATGGAATAAATCCTTCTTTGTGTCATACAAATAGGTCAATTATGAGGCGAGTAGTGGCCTTTCGAAATGAATCTTACGAAATTAAGCAAAAATTCTTTCCAATATTTCGGTATCCCTGATTTCAGATTAGACATTTATTGCTCATCACAAGCATAACCAATTATTTCAGTGTTTGTCAATCTGCTGAATTACGGGACAGAAGAATTTGGGTGCAATCAAATTCCTCCGTACTGAAGTATAAGGGACAAAATATCAAGTTTCATTTTTTCACTAAAAAATTAAAATGTCTTTGACTTCTTAAACAGAAATAAAGCTTTAGCTACTAGTTAATTATGGCCTTACTGGAAAGCATTTTGACCCTTTTTGTAGAAATTAAATTTATATGTTATTGTAAAAAAGACTTGAGTCACTTTTTAGGTGGTTTTAAGTTATTGCTTGTTTTACGCTCTCTGACGCATGTTTTGCATCACAAATGGTCCTGATCCAACTACCAGAGCTACGATGATAGCCCAAAAACTATACTTCATATCCTTTCTGTGTTAGAGAAAAATGTTTTTGTCATTTATCTCGTAACTTCATAAATGTGAATTGGGTCCCTTTTTACATCGAAATTATTTCATCCTTATATTTAATTGTAACCAATAGAAAATTTTGGAAACAATCACTACATAACATGGTTGTGTTAAAACAACACTTTTCGGCGTCCTAGAGTGACCACTTTTGTGTTAAATCAATGAACATGTTGATTTTGGTGAATCTCACGATTCTGATTGTGCTAATGATTCTGACAACCTCCATTGTGATTAACCATAGGGATCAACACCATTTGTTGTGTTGATTTAACACATAAAAGTTGTGGTCGTCCTGGGGCAAAAAAAAGTGATGAATTAACACAGTCATTACTTGCAATGTAATTTCCGATTATTAAGGATTCATATACAAAAAACAATCGCAGGGTATACCTTGTGAAAACTTTGGTGTTACAGGACTAGATGTAAGTAATCGGGCACTTCATGGTAACACATTTATGGAGTTCTAAAAGAGCGTTAACAAAAATATACGGTAATGTCTTTTTTTTTTTTTGAAGAGGCAGATTTCCTCGTCAACATACGCTCATTCTAAACAAAAAGAAGCATTTTTGAAACTGCTTTTATTTGTGTTTCTACTCGGTAGCGTAACTAAGCGCGTGTGGGCCTTCCCACAACAAACCAGAATGGTCCCCGCAAGTTGCTGAACTGCGAAACCAAGCTTCCTAAGTAGGCACCCTTCAACCGAAGACTCCCGCCGCATTTCGGGCCCTGCGGGCCCGCTAGTTACGCCATTGGTTTCTAGCATAGTTCCGAAACCTTCTTCATGCCTATTTCTACAGCAAGTAAGTACACAATACGGGCCCGGCATTCACTCTAATTCAAAAGAAAAGAAAAATATTGAAAATACATTTCTTAAGCTAAAATCTGGACGTATTTGTTGCCTATTTAACTGCGTCCTTTTGACTTCCATTGTGGTTTGCGCGACCGACACATTGTGACGCCTGACTGACATCATTCTCCGGAGATAGCCGAAGTAGTCGTTGGTTGCTCCCGGAAAAATCCATCCTGCCAAAAATGTAACCTTATTCGTAGAACTGTAGTTATATGTTGCTCTATAGATGGCAGCAGCTATAATTTCTTATGTATGCACAGATTCTTACATCAGCATGATAAAAAACAAAGACAGAGAGAGAAAGTATGTAAGCACATAAAAATTAATCAAAGTGGTTGTGAATATGTTAAGTTATAATTCTTTGTGTTTGACATAACTTTTAATAAACAGCTGTTTTCACAGGTATTTAGGTAAATAAAATAGGCTGGTCTCATGTTGTTGTCGTGTAAAGCATTCTGGCCACAGGACGCTCCACCTGAATAAAAAGAGTATTGGTAGCCGGCCAATCGAAACAACCGGGGACTTTTTGCTTCTTATGAAGGAAGTAAATCCGCATTGATTAGTTTTATTTTCGACTCTGGCTATTCATATTGGTTTATCGAATTCTGGTTTAATGATATAAGTTCGCATTCTTGTTAGAACCATCTGACGAACAATCAGCTACTACCAAAGCACGAAGTGCTTTTAATTTTTGAAGTGTAACGCTCTCCGGGGCTGTTACCATAAACTAATTCAATATTGGCAAAAAAAATAAACAGTGTAAACACATTAATACATCTAACAGTTTTTAGCTGCTTTCTTACGCCGACCACAGCTATTCACAAAGGTACAAGATGCATAAATTACCAAAATCAGTAGTCAGAGGACCAGGAACTAAAGCTATGGCAAAAGAGCAACGTGCTTCTTCGCGACGCAGCCGCCAGGAGTCACCACCTACCGACAAAACAACAAAAGATGAGAAACGACCTAGGTCCAGATCTCCATTTTCTGAAAAGTCATTCTCCGGATCCGAAAAGTCAATGGACGCTACTAATACTGGCAACAATTCTAAAGGCCAAGCTACTACTTCAAACACTGAACAACCTAGACAAACTGACACTACTCTGAACAACACGGACAACAGACACAAAACTTATGCAAACAATGAAGAACTTTTCAACTTTATGCTTAAAAACTTTGAACCACGTTTCAGAACTGCAAAAACTGTATTCGAGCAGCTAGTCAAGTACGTACCACGAGCAGATATACATGAAATATTCTTCACCAGAAATGGCATAATACTAAAATCAAGAAATCCTGATTTACACAGATTGATTCGAAACAAGGCTACTTACGAAATCTTTGGTAAAACAGCTACGATGGAAGCTCTGTCACCACGCAAACCACCCATGCTGTCCGTTGTCATCAAAGGAGTTGACCCAACATGGGCTGAGGAAGAAATCTATAATGAGCTACATAGTGAGGGTGCTCCTGTAGAGAAATGCCTCCGGATTCTTTGCAAGGATGGCCCCACTTACCTAGTAAGAATACTCACACCAGACCAGCAACTTATTGATCTTCTACTCGAGCAAGGGGCCTACATATATAGAAAACGCCACAGGGTCGAACCATGAAACACAAAATCTCCTCTACCGGTAAGATGCGAACGATGCCAGAGCTATAATGAACATACCACCGCCAAATGTCCAAATACACCGAAGTGTGGTTACTGTAGCCAAGACCATGCGACGAAAAGCTGCCCAAATGGTAACCAACCACCAAAATGTGCAACATGTACTGAGGAACACGCATCGTACAGCGCAAAATGCAAAGCCAAGCCTACAGCAAACCCCACAACACCGGAATTAGTAGTTCCTGTTCGAACACCGGATCCTCCGGTCACCAACAGCAATTCTCTCAGGGAACCAGTTACGGTCGAAGACATGATTCGTTTCTTCTGCCTAACATTACAAAACATCCATCCATTTCTCAGGCCACACATTTTGCAGCAGCTAAATTATACTACCAAGCTCATGTATAAACTCACGGTACAAGCTACGTACTCCGGTCCCCACGTACATTTCAAAATCAACCCTCTCCCAAATGATAACCAGGATGGATAAACGAAACGTGGTAACATTGCTACATCTTAATATCGAGTCACTAAAGGAACGAAAAGCAATATTCCAACACCTTCTTCAGGAAAAAGATGTCAAATGTTTTACTCTAAACGAGACATTTCTTAAACCAAAACAGCAAATACATTTTCCAGGATATTCACTGTTGCGCAACGACGGACCTCAAGGTGAGAGAGCACACGGAGGCACAGCTATAGGAATAAAATCAAAAATACCACACCGAAACATTACTCCAAAATTCTCTGCCAACATGCCTGAGCATAATATCTGTACAGTATACTTCAAGGCGAAACCAATAACAATAGCTACGATTTACGTACGACCCCACACACCTATACCGGTTACCTTCTTTAACTATATAGATAATAACTACAGACACTACATAATCATGGCCGACATCAACATCCATAGCCGAACTGCTGGAGAAAAGCAAACCTTTCGAGACCACATTAGCCAACGCACACATGGAGAATTATGTACAATACCCAGAGCAACCAGACCTAGTAGCAACACTACTCCGGATGCTGTCATTGCCTCCTCATCACTTACACCTTATATCACCATCAATGTGCTTGATTCGATAGGCAGCGATCACGATCCAATAAAGCTTGACCTGTACATACCTACTCGACACACTGCAACAGTAACTGCTAACCGTACAATACTCAACTATGACAAAGCAAACTGGACCAACTATCGAACAGACCTAGAACGATATGTAGAACAAATACCTGAACCTCACGATCTTGACACCATGGACCAGGCGATCGCACAGCTTACAACGGCTATACAAACAAGCAGCAAAAGAAATATTCCTAGTACCACCACCAACCCGTTTAAACCAAAATTACCGCCACAATATCTAAATATAATTCAATTATCACGGAAAGCATACCGAGAATATATACGCACAAGGTCACTTGAAGCGTTGCGGCTTCACAGACAGTATCTACGTATGGTACAAAACTACATCCGGGCATACAAACAACGCATGTGGATCAGAACTACAAATAACTTGGAAGGAGAAAGATATTCCTCAAAATTCTGGAGACACTTCAATAAACTAATAGGCAAGTCTACCTCGACTACATATCCAATTCTGACAGACAACTCAGCTCCACATACAGACATAGAGAAGGCAAACATATTTGCTGACAGCCTACAAACAGTATTCATTCCTGAATCGTCTCATTGCGCAATAACAGAATTCTCCAGAAATATTGAACGCAAGACTGATCCACATAAAACCGACCTGACAATAAGCGTCGAGCATACTATCGACCACAACCAGCCATTAACAACTCCAATCACCACACAAGACATCACAGAAGTCACAAACAATAGGAAGAACACAGCTCCAGGTTTCGATAGCATTACATACCGCCACATCAAAGAGGCACCGTTCATTTTACTACAGCTTCTTGCCACCATCTATAATTTCATACTACGCACTGGATGTTATCCCGTAGAATGGAAGCTATCAAAAGTACTCATGTTTCCGAAACCCAACAAAGATAAGACAGACACCAAATCATATAGACCAATACAACTCACTCCTACCTTCAGTAAAATACTAGAACGCATACTGGTACGCAGACTACATATTCATCTCAGCAAATACGATATACTGCCTTACCACCAGACAGGCTTCCGACCCAATCACAGCATCGATGACAACCTACTACGACTAACAACAATACTAACAAACCAGTATAACACTAATAAGCCATCCTGTCTGCTACTTTTCGACCTGGAGAAGGCTTTTGACCGTGTCTGGCATGCTGGCCTGATATATAAGCTGTACAAATTCAATCTTCCACCAGCATATATACGGCTAATCTACCACTTCCTCTCAAACCGAATGGCATATGTTGCCATCAACAATAGTCTATCTCATGCAATATTTCCATATATTGGGGTGCCTCAGGGTTCTGCTCTCTCACCTCTATTGTATATCCTATATGTAGCTGACATGCCAATACCACCTTCTCCAGTACATACCTTTACATTTGCCGACGATACAGCTTTCCTTGCCTGTGCCAACACTATCCAACACATCAACCGTCTGCTCCAAACAGCTATAGATAAATTTCACACATGGTGTCTTAGGTGGCGTCTCACCATAAACGCTCTCAAAACCCAGGCACTGGTAATACAGCAAACAAAAACAAAAACAAGAGTCCGTCGAAATCCCACCAAGCTTGACCTCCATGTCAACCACACACCTATAAGAGCGACAACATCAGCGAAGTACCTCGGAGTCATTTTCGACACAAAGCTAAATTGGAAACCTCACATCAGCAATCTCAACAAAGCGGCAAATAACCGACTAATACTACTGAAGCGGCTAACAGGCACAACCTGGGGCTTAAAAACAGACACCATCCTCCATACGTACAAAATATTCTTGCGACCATGTCTTACATATGGTCATATCGCCTGGATGACAGCCAGCGAAGACTTCTATAAAAGGCTACAGATATGGGAGAGACACGCTCTAAGGCTAAGGCTCGTGCAAAGTAAAACATTCTGAATCGAAGGAACTAATACTAATTCTAATTTTTAAGGGGCCAAGAATGAGTATTTTGAACTGTGGTTACCAATTACAAATATTTAACTGGGTGGCGTTTCCACTCTGAAATTTGTATTTCTCAGATATTGACACTTTTTAGATATTTATATGAAGCTTAAGAATATTTTGATGAATCTGATATTATTTAGGAGACGTTGTTTATTGTTTCTTCCGCGACTTTGCGTACGAAACACAATTGTTGTTACTGGTCGTGATTAAGCTGATAATTTCAAGAAGGCTTTGTTTACTTACAATTTCAACCTATAAACATAAGCTAAGGGTCGTGATTTCATTTTTCTCTAGTTATTTATTGCTATAAAGTAATAATTGTAGTGTTTTTTTCTTTAGAAATTAGAAGGATGTTTAGAGCCCCCTAGCCTGTATACTTACGTAAATTATGCAATCCATATGTTGTGGGACGTTAGTATAACACCGAATAGAATAAGTCCGAAATTGGAATAACGACGAAAGGTATCTGACGTAAAAGCACTGGCGCGAACGCCGGCCGAGTAGCCGTGCGGCCTACGGCGGTAGGACAACGACCGGAAGAACCTGGGTTCGAGTCCCGTCAGGGAAATGGGTGTGCATTTTAAGGGCGAATCGTGACGGGCCGAAGTAAAAAGTTACTAGAGATCCCCAGATAAAATGAATGTGTGTTTTTTTACCGGCGGGATCAAAACTGATGGGAATAACAGCGAAGTGAAATCCAGCGAGCGGAATGAAACCGAGTTACTTTTGATACGCTACGTTTCTTGTGCACCAGACCTTATATTATTAACTCAGATGAATTTGAGTTACATTCGTTGGAAATAACATAGCCGACATTTATGTTACTAACAAATAAAAAGAATAAGATTTATTTTTCTTTCTTAATAATATTTATATTTTGAAGAATTAAAATAATGATAAACTTTTCAAAACCATTCTTTTCTTAAACAATTCGTACTAAAAAGTAAAAATAATTTTGTTTATGCATGACTACAATGCAAATCATGCCGGACACTCTCATATAATTTATTGAAATGGTGCGCCTCTTGCTTTCCTTGCAAAAGAAAAGAATGCCTTTAAAAGCTCTTTCACTGTTTTTTTTTCGAGTTATTTTGGTGTTTAGATAAATTTAGTCTGCCTAATGTTTTGTGACTCATATCCTAAAGCGTTCTGCAACCAATCAAAACAGATATCGTTGCAGGCTGTATTTGTTTTAGGATTAAAAGTCCATATTAAAAAAAATATTAACATGTTTTTAAAATTATAAATATACATAAATATATTAAAGTAACAAACAAATATTGTTTTGTCACCAGATTTACGTCGCCGTGCAAAATGTCATCATTCTTTGACGACGGAAATTAACGTCGCAGTATTTGAGGACACCACGAACCATTGTAAACTAAACAAAAGAATGTAAAAATAGGAAATAATTAGAATAGTATTAGATCAATGCATATATTAAAAAAAATGCTAAGCCTCATGCAATCCTTTCCAGCAACAAGGATTTGTGGCGTCAATTATTGGACAACTTAGCGCTGATCCGGCCTTCCTTGGTTTCATTAGTTTGTGCAGTTGACAGTTGGTTTATTGTTCGTACTTAAAGCCTGGAAATAAAAGAAGACAAATTTATCTAAAGGAACAGTTTAATTATTATTAACTTCGAAATATACATTTTCACATCGACAAAGCAACTATCAAAGTATCCAACTGGAGTGTTCTGTCGTCACCGATTCCAGCTATTTAAGTAATTACCCAGAATGTAATGCAATATTTCGACATAATTATAACAGTTGAAGAGCAGGAAGAGAGAAAAATGAAACTATATGCTCCTGTAGAACAATGATTGGTGTCCGTCCCTTGAAAAAAAAATTGTACGAAATTCCATCATGACATGTGTAACACAGTAAGGTCATATATTCATGTACGCGATGACCGAGTGGTTCGCTTTTGATTTGCCTACGTTAACAAGTTAAGACGGATTTTCATATAGGTGTTTGCTGAGTGATTTGGTTGGGATTTGTGTAAATGGCATATTGAAACAAGTGCTTAAGTACGTGTTTTACGTGTAACATTTGTTTCTATTGACTACTCATAGAAATCGCAAGCAAAGCATGCGACGAGCGTCTGCAAGGAAAGCCGCTCTTAATTTTATTGCCATTTCAGCCAAATCAGAAGTGAAGCACGTGACTAGCGCGTATATCAAAAGGAAAATTTCCAGAAAATTTGGAAGTCTGGTTCATGTTTTGCTCCCTAGCTTTCAGTATTCGCACGGAGCTAGTAGTCCAATCCAGGGATGTATTCAGGGAGCTCAAACTTCCCGAAATCTTATTTAAGTGTCAAATTTATATAGTTTTACGCGTAATTGTATACTTTTCTGTATGAATACTTTTGTTGTCATATCCGCAAGAACAGATAATTTATGGGATGTTTTTAGTTTCATCCATTTTTAAGTAAATAAATGTAATCTTAATTGAAAAAATGTCAACAGTGGTTAAATACTATTGATAAGAATGAACACTAATTAAAACCTTGAAACCAAATTAGCGTTCAAAATCTTTTAGTATTATAAAAATGACAAAAGAAAAATGTGCAAACTTTCCTACTGGAAAATTGAAAATCGTACCAATAATATTTGGCTTATTTTTCTTTGTGTTTTTCGTTTAATTGCTGAATGTAAGTGTTTCAGAGAATACCACAATATTCCATAAATATTCAGATAATTTCATTTTCCTTTCTATAGAAAGAAAATACTTCTTAGCAGGGAAGAACTCTATCTTTAACGGTGTATCATGTTGTGTAATAGATATGAAATATTTACATACCTTTTGGTTCATTGGAACAAATATGTCCCCAAATATTTTATAATATAAAAATCAGTAGAAGTTTAGAAACAATACTCTTTTGTCGTTCTTATATTCTAACCAATCAAACAAAGCATATTAAATCTTAGAATTATAGAAAATGTCTGTCCTTTGAGGGGTTAAAGCGACTTTCTTCGTAGGAGTTCCCCTTCTAACTGACAGGTACTTCTACTATGTCTTATATGTTGGCCAGAGACATTTAAATAGTTACATTACACAAGTTTAGAAAGAATAGAATATGTAACGTAGTGGGAACTGAACATGTAAAAAATATGGAACAAATACTACAGACACCTAACGGTTTGTATGTTCAAAGTGCTTGCGAAGTTTTTTCTGTTTGGTTTAGCATTTTTGCTCTCAAAATACTTCTTAAGCTACAGGTACTCTCCAAGACTAAAATTTGTAAAATTCAATATATACATTCTGAGTTGGAATATTAAATTGGAAAAAGTTACCTATAAAATACGAGGTGAAAATACAATGTGTTGTAATATGTTCTTTTACGGTGAATTCCTTAATATTTAAAGTTAAGAATTGAATCAAAATGTAATGTCGTAATATATTTAGAAAACCACATTTCCTTAGTGTTTGCAGTCTCTTTCAACAATAAGAAGAAGAAGTGAGTTTTAAGAAGGCGCTAGATACAACAAAAAAAGCTTTGGTTTAAAACTGTTTTCTCTTCCAAGCTATTGCTTGAAGTTCTGAGCATTAAGTGAGCGTGCTGGTAGTGAGTTTTAAAAGAAAGGACAGCCTATGTGGTTTACACACGTCCCTTCACCTTTCTCTTACACCATAGCATCTGAAACAGTAGATTCACAGAAGTTCAAAAGGATGACAAACTTGCTCTGAAACTTCTTACATAACTAGCTGCCAGCCAGCCACCTGCTGAATCCTATTCCTCTGTGATTCTGGCAGAAAGACTAGATCAAGGTTTCTTTCCAACCTACCCTGGATCTGCTTCTCAGATTTCATCGCCAACCATTTCTGACAGGATCATGCACTTTACTTGAAGGATTTGATACATACAATTACTTGCCATCGTACAATTTCAAAAGAGAGTGACAAAATCCGTCTCAGCACTCTATCTAAAGAACTAGCGAAATTCGCTTCTTGCGACTAAGAAACCGCGAGAAAAAATCAATCGAAATATGCCACTACAAGACGGACTAGAGGTTTACATCAACTCACAAACATGTATTACACTTCGGATGTGTTAAAAAAATAGCAAGCAATTTAAAACAACGGCTGAACAAATGCAAACCAAGGCAGAACTCAATGTTCAACATACAAAATAGTTTTTACCAAGCACTCATTCAAATTCAACAAGTGGTCATCGATTCATCCAATACGAAAACATAGGTCCGAAGGTCAGAATATGCCACATACCAGTTATTTTTCAAAATATAGCCATCCATGTCCTTCACAAACAACAGAAATAGCTAAAGATTCGTAAAAAACCCTTAAAATTCTGAAACTTGAAAAATTTTGTCGTTTTGAGCCATTTGCCGAGAGAACTTAAAATAAATTCGAATTCAAATAGAAAAATTAGAATGATGTTCCCCATGTTCATATTCGAAAGAATATTAGTTCTTCAATATATGACCAAACTACACATGAGAAAACGCCCAAGACGGTTAAACAAACACTAAACTAACGAACTGTACAATCAAATCTTGAAAACTGAAAGTTAGGTCGGGGAGCGTGAACCATTTTTTTTTAAATATGGCCAAACTAGGCCTAAACAAGCACTAAAAATAGTTAAGCAAAGAAACAAACGAACTGCGCAGTAAAAGTTTTCAAAATTTCAGATGGGTTGTGCCAGGTTCACAGATGTTTACGGTTTAATCTATTAAGAGTAAGACAATTATTTCCAAGTTTATAAAAGATATTCTTATGATTTTGTTCTTGCGTGGCAGCAGAAAATCGCCAGACTAACCATTTCTACTTCCCTGAATATACATGAAAACCACTGTCTTTTAAATCTAGTGCAAACAAAAAAGACTATATCTCAACATATTTACAAACTCTTTAATCAAGTATTACGTGTTTACATCCTCTCTCTCTCCCTCCGTTTGTTCTTTAAGCCCATGCTTTAAGCCTCTGGATAATCAGCCTGGTAATATATAGGGAAAGATATTAGTGCTGCCATCTATAGGGTAGATTGTAACTACAGTTGTAGCAAAATGCTTTCTTTTTTGCAGGAGGAATTTCTCTAGCAGCGGCAGAGGAGCAACGACCTAATAAATGAATTAAATGTTGTGTTGGCTTCAAATGTTCTGTTTCTGTAAGATCTGTAGGTTACGGATTAGCTTAGAGACTTATGTAAATGTATTCCCATTACCATAATCAGGAACGAAGTTATGGCTTATCAGTATAGGGAGAGAGAGACTCCGCTACAAAAACCTATTGAGTTGAAAAATACAATAAAAATAATTTGTAATCTTGTCCTTTCCATCGTTATGAAATTTAATTTAAAAAATAAGAAACATGTAAAGGGAAGATAACATACATAGATTTTTTTTCAGACTATCTCGAAAACCGTTTCAAAATTCATATACATGAAATTTAATAGCAATGAACGGTAGGCAAAGTTAGTTGTGTCAGAAGCCCTATCAGGACGTACTGGGTCCAGACTAAGGTACCTAGCATTGGACCATTAGCTGTGGCGCCGAGGGAGATCACTTTTTACGATTAGGCATCGGCTCGACATAGGCACAAAATACGGCATGCTCCATCTATTGATTGCTGCAGAAATATTGGTACAATTTAACTAATACATAATTCTCAGCTTTGCTTACACTACACTCGTAACTAACTACCTACCTCCTTGCTGCTATGGATTAAAATCACTGGTTATTTTTTCTAACGATGCGTCAGTAAAAGTGACCTCAGATGCTCTTAATTCAAGATACTTCTCAAGCGAATCTTTATTAGTTTTACTTAGGAATTGACCATTTTACAACAAACTTCTCATATTGCTCAAGTGAATACATATTTGTGCGCTTTTCATAAATCGTTGTAGCAAAATGAAGAGTTATAAATATTGGGGAACTTGGAAAAAAAGCCATACAGTGCTGCAAATTTTCGAACAGTAGGGTTACACTCTTCAGGTGTTATTTCTACCGCTTCAGTCTCCACCACCTCAGTACCACCTAACGAATATGTTTTTTGTAAGGTCTGTCATATGTGAAGCCACTGCCCTGCCGAATACCTTAACGTCTGTTTCAACACTTCAATATTTATAGTCGAACAGGTTTATAGAATACATGGGATTTGCTTGAACAACTTGCTTCAAGTTCCTCTGAGTTTGTTTCAGCAGGCTAATTGTGTTTTCCACTATCCTTCCGGCATCTCTTCATTGAACTCTGGAAATAAACGGACTGGGCCTTCATTATTTCAAATATCTGGATATAAATGATAACAATTATGATCCGTGGATGTGGCAGTGACTTTTATAAGGGCCAAAATCCCGATCCCTAATGTCAAACAGCTGATGCTCCCATGCTCCCTGGATGTGGCAGTGACTTTTATAAGGGTCAAAACCCCCATTCCAAAAATCACTTAAAAGAAATTAATTATAAATATTCGTAGAAGCATACATACAGACAGCAGCTTATTTTTTATCATTTAATGTGAAATTTTCTATTATTGTAGAAAAATGTATGAATGTTTCAAATCTGGAATATTATTTTAGTAATGCAGCACCTTAGGGGAGGGGCGCAGGGGGCGTAGAAAAATGTAATGGAACACTATACGAGTTCTTAAATGTGTTTTGGGAATGCCAATGAGAATCATATTTATGACAAAAGTCACGGAATTAATTCTCCGATGCTAATTGCATGTGTCAGTGACCGATATGGGGCTATAACCCCGTTCCAAGAATCACTAAAACTAAATTCACATTAAATATCCTTCGCATTGACATAGAGGCAAAAGCTATTGTTTTATCAATTAATGGGAAATTTCTGCATTATTGTAGGAAAATGTACAAATCTGGAATGTTATTTTAAGCCTCAAGTGTGGTCACGGAGAGACGTGATTAGTGATGAGCACAAGAGTCTTGGTTTTGCAGTTTTGGTCTTGGTCTTGCTTGCCGATAAAATAATAAAATGTTAGTGAAGTTCAAATTAAAGCGAAATTGAACTTCGGTAGCCTATTCTGTACACTTGCATGAAGATAAACAATACATTAAAGCATATTTCTGTTAGTATTGACGCATTAAGGCAGGCAATGATACGCATAGCTTTTACCATTCCCTATATCCGGCGTAAAATTTACGTATGAAACTTACAGGGGTCAAATTTTGGAACAAAAGCAAGTAGAATGGCGTTCCACGAGAAATGCGCTTTAAATACACTTTGAAAAAACATGAATTTTTACAAAGTTCCTAAAAGTAAGACTTTCAAGACTCTTGCAAGCAAGACCACGACTAGGTGTGCAAGACCAAGACCAAGATCAGGGATACCGATGCAAGACCAAGACCAAGACCACTGCGGTCTTGGTCTTGGTTTTGCTCATCACTAGACGTGATCCCTCAGATTTGATAGACTTAGACCAAAGTTGCAAATTCAGCCCAGAAAAGAAAATTCAAAAGAGAAGCACACATCCAATGTGGAAGTTCCTTACTGAGAGATATTGGTTTCAGTCAGCAGTAAAAGTAACACTTTCAGTTATCCTAGTATTCTTCATGAACAAGATCAATAACTATCAAAGAACAAAGAAAATATACAAATGCATGGCAGTTTCTAATATTGTCATCCCAACGATGTCTCGGGCTCCACAATAGTCTCCTTCTGATTATATTCCAACCAGAATATAATCTTTGCCCCCCCCCCCCCAACAGAGCTACGTGGCCTGCATACCTTAGACGTCGCGATTTCATTATTTTTACAATATCTGGTGAATGGTACAGTCCGTGGAGTTCTTCATTATGTAGTCTCCTCCACTCTCCAGTCATCCCGTCCCGTCTCGTCTTGTCATCGTTCTCAAAACCTTATTTTCAAACACACGTAATTTATGTTCATCTGCTAGGGTCGTACTCCAACTTTCGCAATCGTAAAGTATTACCGCCAGAATAACCGTTCTGTATATTTTCAATTTAAATTTCCTTGATATTGATCGCGATCTTAGACGTTTTTTGACTGAATAGAAACATGCGTTCCCCGATACTAAGCCACTTTTTATTTCTTCCGTGACCTCATTTTTGGTTGTTACGTATGCTCGCAAGTATTTAAATTTGTTTACTTTCTCTATGACCTCATCCCTAATTCTTATGTTTTTATTTCTTTCATTCCCTGTGTTTCGGCTTGTTAAAAATAAAAATTGAAAGATAATACGAAAAAAATATAAAACATCAAATAAAAAACAATTTTTATATATGTATTTGGATGTGAGTGTGTGTGTGTGTGTACCATTTGTGTACAAATGACGTGAGGGTGTGTAGAGAAACTAACATGAATAAATGATTAGATAATGTGTGTGAGCGGAAAAACATATGTGCATATACAGATGCTTATCAGAATAATGGAAACACCTGTAGTTGGCAACACGTCAGATGTATGGGTTGGCAGTGGTGTCGTGGCGACCGCAGCGCCGGACTGCTTTTGGTGGTGTGTTAGGTCGGTCTCCATATTACGTCAGGCGTCGTGGAACAGGTGTGCAGTGGTTGCAGCAGACGGAGGTAGTGTAAAATGGGAGACCTCTCAGAGTTTCAAAGAGGGCAAATTGTTGGTGCGCGGTTATGTGGAGTGAGTGTGACGGCAGTGGCTAGTGTGTTAGGTGTGTCGCCAGGGACAGTGTCGAAGGTGATGACGGCATACAAAACACACGGGAAAACCACATCGGGGAAGCGGAACAGTGGGCGGAAGAAAAGCATCAGTGACAGGGCACGCCGGGTATTAAAGCGCATTGTCACGCGGAACCGTCGTGCCACTGCGGCGCAAGTGACGGAGGAACTCAATCAGACCTCCCCCAACCTGTTTCGACAATCAAATTCCGCCGCGAATTACATGACATGAACTTACGGGGTCGTGTTGCACGGGCCAAACCTCTCATCAGGGACCAGAACGCTTTAGCACGCCGCAAATGGTGCCGCGACCATGCAACTTGGACCGTTGACGACTGGAAACGTGTGGTATGGTCGGATGAGTCACCATTCACCCTATTCCAAACCACGGGCCGTGTTTATGTGTGGAGAACGCCCAAAGAAGCGTATGATCTGCAGTGTCTCCGCCCAACTGTGAAACATGGCGGCGGCACGGTGATGCTGTGGGCCGCAATATCATGGTTTTCATTGGGTCCTGTGGTCACACTTCGCGGACGCATCACTGCCAACGATTATGTCGCAATTTTAGGAGACCACTTGCATCCTATGGTCCGGATGTTGTTCCCGGACAATGACGCCATATTCCAGGATGATAATGCACCCATTCACACAGCTGGAGTTGTTGCAGCGTGGTTTGAGGAACATCGGGATGAAGTTCAACACCTCCCCTGGCCCGCCCAATCCCCAGATCTCAACATAATTGAACATCTGTGGTCCATCTTGGAAACACGACTCCGGCGACGATTTCCACCTCCATCCTCTCTCACAGAACTGGCCGATGCCCTGCACGAGGAATGGTGTAATATTCCCCTTGCTACCATTCACGACCTCTATGCCTCCATCCCACGTCTCATCAAGGCTGTTCTGAAGGCGAAAGGTGGCCCGACACCATATTAATCTGGTAAGTTGCACTTTCGTTCAGGTGTTTCCATTATTCTGATAAGCATCTGTTTATAGCGTGTAATACTTAGTAAACTTACGCTATTTAGGGAACATGTTTGTGAACAAACAGGATAAGGCTCCATAAGAAATTCCTAATAGCATCAACAGTCTTAGTTCTTCTCAGGTCCAACCGAGAAAGTGTATTCACTACTCTTTTTCAGGGTAGTTGCTTAGACGTAATGAAACATCAGACAATTCCCACTAACATACACCGCTGCAGGTCCAGATTTTGCTGAACAACCATTACATTTGATTATGATTGTCTGTGTGTTTTATACACACAGAAAGTTAGTCTACAATATATCTTCACGGAAGGAGCCTAAACATTTGTCGAATGATTTGAGATGGGGTACTTGATATGTGGAATGGAAAATAGATTCCTTTATTTGTTGAGATACTCTTCCGTTTCTCGGTCCTTTCTAGAAACTG
Organism: Lepisma saccharinum; assembly: GCA_022664845.1. Lineage (NCBI taxonomy): Eukaryota > Metazoa > Arthropoda > Insecta > Zygentoma > Lepismatidae > Lepisma > Lepisma saccharinum. The sequence continues at coordinate 3,355 of JAGDQP010015925.1, read as the reverse complement.
ATAGCAACTGACATTTCTATCGTCTTGCTACAAGCTTCAAAATTACTATTGTTAAATTATTGCTTTTGCCTGTTCATCTGCGGAGTCGGTTACCCCTCCCCTGGCTCCTCCTTTTCCACGCTTATTCATGCTGGTCAACTAACGGGGAACCATGTTTTTTTTTCTAAGGATCACACACATACCATCCTCACACAAGATGTTCTTTGTACTTGGTACAACAACAAATATTTTACCACCATCTCTTCTCCCACTTGTGCTCTCCTTTTTTTATCTTGCGTGTGTCATCTACCGCCGATTTCCCTCCCAACAAGAAAGTAACCTAGGATGAAAGGAAGAAGGTGAAAAGGGGGTATTTGTTTTACAGTTTCTTGGTGGTGTTCAGTTCAGCCAAATGTAGCGGTTGAATGACTGCATTTACACATTTTGAGATACATTTGCTACAAAGAGAATTTCGAAACAAGAGAATATTTATAACAGGCGGATGAAACTTTTACTAAAAAGAAACCTATTTTGAAGGGTTGCGATTGCCTTGCAAATGCCGGGAAAGAATTGTTTCTTTGACTTGCCACTACTAGACGGGCTTTCAGTGACCTTGCCTTCGCTAATAACATAACCATAAACCGCCAGACCTAATATCCACTTCTTCTGGAGGTTGAGATAAACAACCTACTGTTGTATTTTTGAGTGAATATGTTCGATCAGAAATTAGTTTCACATTCACATGATTGAACAGAACCTTTGATTTCAAATTAAAACCAAGGAAAATTAAATATATGCCTGAAAAGTACCCTGGAGGAGCAAGAACTTGGAAATAAGTGCCCTGACGCCGCCAGGGCTGAAACACACCACTGATAGTAACCATACTTTCGGAACGTCGCACGAAACTGAAATCCCATAAAGCTGGTCAAAATATGTAAACACTGTTCAATGTGCATGATTTTACGTACAAATTGATTTTCGAAATTACTTATTGCGATTGTCAAAATGCAAAAATTTCAAAATAGCGGATATAATGTGGCATATCAAATTATATCAAAATTATCCAAATGGGCTGAAAATTAGTTTCTTTATATATTTGAGATCGCTGATGATGATTATAAATGTCAAATTATGAAAATTATGCATGTCAAAATATAAAACAAGGAGTCCCGGGTTCGATTTCCGGTGCGGACGCAAGTGGTTTTCAAAGATGAAGTTGTTCATGGTGAGAACGAACTGGGTTAGCTGAAGCAGAAATGATGTGCTTGGTTTACCAGGACTGCGGCGTGTGTCGAGAAAGTGTTCAAGGGCAGCGAAACCATGGGTGTGGTAAATCTTGATATAGAGCGGCGTCACGTCGATTGTAATTAAGATGGTGTCAAGTGGGAGAGGATCAGAGATAGAATGTATTGTGGAGAGGAAGTGTTTGGAGTCCTTGATGTAAGAAGGGATAGCCTGGGCAAACGGTTCGAGATGGTGGTCAAGGAAGGCTTAGATTCTTTCGATGTGGTGCCAATACTGGAAACAATGGGTCTACTGGGATAAATGGATTTTGGGAATTAGGAAAAATTTAGGTGTTTTGGAATTGTCAGTACAGAGTGTAGTGAAAGTGAAGCGCGACAGCCCCTCATTGGGTCCATGCGGTTGGAGGTAGGTGGGGCTTTTATTAATGAAGGATTGGGTAGGATCTTCCTCGAGGAAACGGTAAAACGGCAAAGTTGTTTGAGGGCTTCGGATTGGTAGTCAGAGTAATTCATGACTACTGAGCGGATTATAATGGATCAGAACGAAGATTGGAGATATCTCTTCGTTCTTCAGTGGTAAGATTGTGACGTGGTTAGAACGTGCCAGTGAAGCCAGGGTTAGGTATTTGTTTGGAGAGTAAGGAAATGTACAGTGCAACAGGGTGGTTTGGAGGGAGAATGGGAGGTTTTACTACAAGGAGAAATAAATTTGGGAAGACTGGGATGAGTTTCCGTGTCAGAAGTTCTGCGCTGACAGGCGTCGGGATCAGTGGACTAGTGGTAGTGCCACCTAAAGTTAGGAGCAAAGGTAAGGAAATTATTAAGTAATTTCTTTGGTCGGTTTGTTCAATATGGCGGGAAGGAGAGAAGGAAAGCATTTTGTGTTCGGTATTTGAAACTGTGCGGTAAGAAAGGTTGAGAACTGGCTGCAGGCGTTTAGGAATTTTTGGTTGGCTTAAAGTGGTGGGTTCACTTGTGTGGGGATTCACTACCATCTCCAACCTTTGTCTTGGCCTTCCTACATCAATTATATCAACTACTTCCTCTCCACAATACATTCTATCTCTGATCCTCTCCCACCTGATACCATTTTAGTTACAGTCAACGTGACGTCACTCTATACCAATATTCCCAACACTCATGGCGTCGTTGCCCTTGAATCCTTCCTCGCCACCACCCCAAACCGGCACCCATGCATGCATGAGACGCAGATGTAAGATCTGCTCCATTTTCATCACTTCTTCCCCAGTCAGTATGAATACTGCTGATGGACGATACACCCTAAATCCCAAAGATACATGCCACAGCTCTAATGTTATATGCATCCTAACTTGCAAATTTTGTGATCCCTTTTGTGTAGGAGTGAACCTCTCAACATTCGTGTTAATAACCATCGCCAGTTTTGCAGTACTAACAAATCGGATGCCCCAATCTCCTTACACACCGAGTCTCACAACCCCAATTTTGACCTATCTTTCCTGTTTGCCATAATCCACATCTTAACCCCTACGACTAGCACCTCAAAATGCCGTCTGTGAGAGGGGGTCTTTATTCATAGTTTAATCGCGAAAATATATCCTGGACTTAACCTCCAGTAAATCTAACCCGTTTTCTCTGCATTTTCAACACTTTTCCTTCCGCAATCCTATCCAGTACTTACACGCTGTAGAGTTGTCAATTGTTCCACGCGCCATTCATCATTCAAGTGTTCCCCAAACAATGCGCCGTTCGCTATGTGTCGCTACTGTAGTTCTAGTCTTTTGTTCTATCCACGTGTGTGTGTCTCTCTTCCTGTACAGCATATCTACGGTATTGAAACCGAAATATTGCAAAAAGATATGTGATGGTTAGTGTTGTGTACGTATGTGTGTTTCTTTTTCTTCGGAACAGATAAGCTGTAAGTATTTTCCTTACTTTTAACCATAAATTTACCTTATTTTTGAAATATGTATCTCTCTTATACGAGAATAGTTCAGAACGCCCATTTTTTAATTTTTATCCCTACCAATTAATTAACGGCGGCCATTTTTGTACTCCGACATATACCAAAATTTGTTTATACGAAGAATGTAATATTTCTGGACCGATTTACCATAGGAAATGAAAACAAACATCCTTGTTAGCTCTAAAGT